>QDEB01133705.1:0-22672 GCA_004193795.1 Asbolus verrucosus | reverse complement strand
ACGAAACCTAAGTTTGTAATTTTTCATTAACGCTTATTTGTATCTGTTTTATTAATTTTATATTTAATTTAATTTTTGTAAGTGATTTTTATCATTTATGACAACATCATAAATTAAAAATTAAACAGTGGGTGCTATCCACTGTTGCCACAAATTATTATACATACAATTTTAAATAAATTAATTTGTTAAATGGCTATCACTTCAGTTCATTTTGTTTTATATGTTAGCATTTATGATAATACGAATCGTCTTCATGTACTGGCATAAGAGACAAAAATCAATACTCTTCTTCAAATATGCCAGTTTAGCTCGACGTGGTTGGGACAATGAGTCCATCGACCTCGACAACTCTCGATACTTTTCTACCCTTCAATACTACCGTTTTTTCGATAAGTAGCAGTGTAATTTGTACCAGTATATAGTAGTAATGAAACTCTCCCTCTAAAGTTGTTTCCAGTACTGATTACATCATTTTATTAACATATCCCCTTAAAGGTCGTGGTAGGTATTTAAGGAAAACAGATTTTTAAAAATCGTTCTCCATTTTCATGTCCTCATTTATAGAGTGGAAGTATTTTATAGAATTACCGGAAATTAGGAGCGAGATGGTTATGAAATTTTATTTAATTGCTCCAACTCTTATTTTTACAATCTCTTCAATAGTTAAGACTTGACTATTTGACGCTGGGTAACCAAATATCGCCTATTAATAATAATTTTTGTAGCCCCGAAGAAGAACAAGAATATCCTCCTAAACGTTGGCTTTTTGAAAAAAATAATCATCTCCTTCCTAATCTCCTGTTATTCGATGAAAATACATCTTTCGAAATGTTTTAGAATTGTAAAGATAAGACTTTCATGTAATAGTATGAGAGCTGTAAATGAGAAAAGGTCATTTTTTAGGACTACCAAGCAAATCATGTTGGTCTAGTCGATAATTTGAGATTTAGACAATGATAAAATTTCCATTATGTTCAATTATTTATAACTTAACATTAGGGTCCACATCTAAATAAATCATGCGATATTACAGCGTCGATGAACCTCGTCTGCAGCTGTTCGCAAATTTTGTCTTTTCCCCATTATATCTTTAAGTTAAATACTAATCATAACATGGAAATGGAAACAGGTACAAAAAGTAATTTGTTCCGGGATCATTCTTTATTTTTAGAGGCTTCATTAATCTTGCGCAGCAGATTTGTCGCAGGCAAATACACGATCGTCAAAATTTCCAAGTTGATTAAGTTCTTCATAACATAAACGTGACGTTGATTCATCCGCCCCTAACATAAATAGAAGCTTGGAATATGATTTAACTACCTGCTGGAATTTTTGGGGAATTGAATTTACTCTATCACTGCTTGAGGGGTGTCTGTTTGAAAAATCATCCCGATTAGAAACCGCCCGAAAAACTCCAAGACCATTTATATCCCGAACACAATAGATGCCTGTCCTCACTGAAATTATTTTAAAACGTTCTGCTGTTTGAAACAAAAACATCCAAAACGGAGAAACTTATGAATATCGTACTTTTGCCATTCAGCCGTAACGGTTTTCCATTCAGGGGATCCCATAAATTTCGTTGTTTTCGTAGAGGTGCACCGTTACTGCCGAACATGAGGCTAGGACTATCTATCTCGCATAACACAATAGTCTCAAGTTGTCGGGATTCGATCCGGGATTCCCTGCAGGACAGGGATTTACTGGATGGTTTCTAACATTCTCCACGAACTAGTTCCAACTAAAATTTACGTCTGTCGATATACCGTCACATGATCGAGAAGAGAGCTAAATTGCATTTGGCAAAACCCCTCACTATTGTAATAATAACAGACAATCATCTTTATCACTTTTTCCAGTGAAAAGTTGTAGGTCACCAGCGGTCGAGACTGACGGAAAGTTTCATATAATACGGTTTCCATTTCTCTCTATTTGCCCGGCACGGTGGCCGTCTTCAATATGATTGAACTGTCAAGATAAAGACAAGCACATAGTAAAAAATACGCTTTGCCAAATGGTTCGTGTAATTCGATATATCAAAACTCGCTGCAAAGCAAACGTGTCCTAAACAGAAAACGGCTAACTTTCCGACCACATCTGGTCCGTAAAACTTGATTCAACACAAGAACACCTAAACGAGTGGTACTTTTAATTAAATTATTAATTAGCCCACGTGTTTTAATTAAAAGTTCAAGGGAAACCGAACCTGCGACGGTCAACCGAAGCAAAAGAGGTGCTTGCACACTTACCATCAACCGAATGATTCATTGATATGCGCTTTACATTTTCCGCCTTATGGATTCTTCAAAAAATATATCCAGGTCGGGTGAATGGAAACGTCAAATTCATGCAACGTCGTTTCCTAGATTGCTCCAGTAATATTCCTGCGTGACTCACAAAATGAAAATGTCGCCGCTGTAAGCGCTGATCCTTGATTTTCAAAAGAAAAATTATATTTTAGTCTACCCTTTCCGGTAGATATTTCATGGCAAATTGCTCTTTGCATTCGAAGCAATGAGCTTGCTGACATATTATATGATTATTGCATCCGAACCCATCAATAAAAAATCTGGGTAATAATAATGTAATTTATATCTCTTAAAAATTCACAAAATAGTCATAAATCATGTTCAGCATGAAAAATCCTCTTCTCTGACAACCTATTAGATATTCTTCGCTTTGCTTTCATTTGACTATAGGCTGAAAAGGGGAGATAGAGTACAATAGGTGTATTAGAGGAGAGTCTGCAAATAAATCTAGTTTGGTTTGGTTACAGTAGATGATCTTGTATTTATGATACGTTTTCGTTCGCCGGTCCAACGATGATATGTGAATTCCCCCAGCAACATAACTCACAAAGAATAAAACGATCATGTTCCACCCCAGCGAGATATTAAAAATAACAATAACAAGCCAATATGTTATAAAATAAACCAACTCAAGTTTCACCCATCTTTTATGATTAAATGATGAACAACAATTAAAATTATGCACAGCGCAGTTCATTATTAAGTAATAACAACTCTCTTAAAACAGTTACCTAAAATCATGGTGCATGAAAAAGAACAAAAAAGTAAAATTTTCTAAATATTCTGAAAGAAGAAGAAACTATAAAGTTTAAGTTGAAAGTTTTTTTTTTTTTTTAGATGAAGAAAAAACTTTAGGTATTGTAGAGTTTGGAACGAAAATAATAAAGAAAAATTTCATAAAATCCATAGATATGAAAGATATTACAAAAAAGATGCATAAAAATAGTCACAATTTTGAGTTTCAACACAACATTTTTCATGATAACCCGTTTTGCAGAATTTCTATTTGGGATATGACCTCTCTTTTGCATGCAATAAATGAATTAAATAATGTGTAAATATCAAACTTGTCACAGTGTTCATTGTTGTTAAGATTTCTATTTATAACTACTTTGAGTTTTGATTTCGTCTAATTTCTAAACAGATATTTTTAAAATCCCCTCGCATTTTACCATTCGCCAATTTTTCACTGAAAACAACTAAATTTTCTCTCTGAACACCATTCGGTTATTAATGCCAACAAAAAATAGAGGTTAAACGCATTAAATCAAGAGATGATGGCTCATATAGGTATACTGTTTTTAATAAAAAACGGAACACCTGCAAAAAGTGGCAGATTTTAATAAAAATTTTACTGAGCATGCTATACCCTTTTTTTACATTACATTAAATCAAATTTAATCTCTTCTCTATACAAAAATAACAACAACGAGAGGTCAACAAACATTTTTTGTTGAGAAAAGCTTTGGTATCTTTTTGTTAATAGTCCTCTAGCTCACATATTCTTCTTCTTTCTGCCTTGATAGCTTACTGCATCCCTGTGCAAAGAGAATAAGTTTAACTTCATTTGGCGACTTGCATCGATCGTACTGAAACTATAACGTATACATTGCCAAAAGAGAGAAAAAAATTAAAAATTGTCGCAGTAATTGTTTGGTTAGCTCTTTATTTAACTTAACCAACGGATGAGGGTGAAGCAAACGAATTATTAAGTGGGTAAAACGCGTAAAACCGAGAATGGCGTTTAGTGAAAGTGCATTGTCTGTTGTCTACATAGCTACGTGGTGTTAAGCCTTTCATCTTTATGAAATTATTTTAAGAATTTGGTCATTAGTGTAATACCTCTTTCATCCCATCTTCATTTTATATATTACGGGTACAACACTTGCACATACACACACTATCTGAAACTCCATTTCAATTTCGTCATCGTCGCAAACCACTCAAGTCTGCTTTATGCAAACATAATTGTACGTAACATATTGCATCTCTACTTAATAATGGATAATGAAATAATGTGTCAGATATCTATATATTTATCCATGTAAGAAGCAATTTGGTAGTTAAGGAAAATTACATTTACGTCGTGCTAAATTACATCATAATTCCAACGTTATGTAAGTTTCGAGTAACCACCTTCCTTTATATTATAGCATTTTTAGAATTTACTGCAAAGCATTTTCCTTTCTTGAAATATATTTAACAAAATGACGTCAGACGAGGCGTAATAATAGGAATTTGAAGCTTTATATTTCGAGAATAAAAATCCTAGAAGCTGCAGTTTTCACCATCTTACAAAAAAGTATTTCAAAGCAAGCCACTGCCATCAATGTCTGGTAAGAAAATCCTGAGAAGAATTATAATAAACGTCCTTTTTTTCGGTTTCTGAGGGATGTCCTCAAACCGTAATAAACACTGTGGTGAGTAGAATTAAAAAATTACATCAACTATGTCATCTATTGTAATCACAGTGTTTTACGCTTAAGTTGAAATATACTCGATGTGACATTTCATTAAAGAGAGTTAGATGAAGTGTTATTTTAAAATTTAATTTCTCGAAGATTTATGAATGCAAATTTAATTTTTTATGTAAATCTCCAAAGGAAAAATAACAGTAAACACTCATAACAACTCTTTTCATGACATCTAAAAGCTTAAGTCAGATGCAGCATTTCCTTCATCCGTGAGTAAATTTCAAGTGATATTAAAATGTAACATCTCTTGATGGAAACGATAATTTATTTGACATACCTAATAGCATACGTAAATAGTCAATAGTTATATTTAATGTAAAATTGAGGTTAGGTTTAATGCTAACTTAATTTTAAAGAGAAGTGTAATTTTCGTACAAGAAAAAAATGCAAATTTTTATTGACGTTGAATTATTAATGATTTGATATTAATTTGGTATTCTGCTTCACTTTTTGCATTTATATTGGGCCACTCATAAATTTAGAAACGGTACACACTGGCAGCGATGTGAATTGTAGATTAACTCACCACCCAAAAATGTATTGGATAATAAATATCATTAAAAAAATAAACCCAAAAAGATTTTTTGCCACAGTTGTCAATTAATGATTATTATATAAACCTGAATGAAAGTATGTGGATTACACAAGAATCATTCGTTACTGTGATCATGATGAAAATAAAACTTTTATCATTTTACAAAAGCACTTTTGTCTTACAAAATATGTAATGAAAGAAATACCGCCGACGTGGAAGAGAAGTCGAACTTGTGCACTTCTGGAAATTTTTGTGAAAACAATACCAACGGGAGATAACGATTTCAGTAACTAAAGAAGTACTTAACCGTATAAATGACGACTAAAACAAAAGAGAAATTTTGTCGGATTCAAAATTCATTATCTCTGAATAGAGTAATCTGTTTCGATTTAATCCAGTTCCCGCGCTTTTTTCTTTTTATCTCGGATGATGCACGCTAAAAAATGTTTTAAGATTGTGAATATCATTTCTATTTCATTCTTGAATATATTAAAAGAAACTGAAAAAAATCTTACATTTTTTGGTTGAGCTATTTTCGTTACAGAAGATAAATGAGAACGAGTTCTTTGACAGTTACAAATAATTTATCAACTTTTCTTTAGTAATGCGAATTAAAAGTGTGATAATTTAGGCAGATATCTGCTTTAAGTTCATTTTTTAATTCTTTCCCGTTGGACTTTAAAATCTTTCATTATAATTTCTCATCGCCAGTAAGGCTTTATCCACGAGGATCAACTAATTCTGGTAAAAAGCATTTCATAAAAGATTTTCTAAATTTTACTTTCATTAATTAATTAATAATTAACTACTTAATTGACTTCAAAAACAATATTTTCCCTCGTAATTAATAAGGACACAACAAAAACACTGGGAAATTTGGCGGAGCTGTTCAGCTTTCGTTAATATTCTCCACTTAGTAATGACATAATTTACAATTTTCCCATTTTTTTTTTTAACAATTTTATTTCAGCTTTCTCTTTTAAACTGTTGAATCGATTTTGGTACCAACTTGGATAAGTATGCCAAAAAAACCCACAAGAAAAAGTTGATACTAAATTAATTTGTAGCGTAGTCTGCAATATGTTATGGGAAAAATACATTCGGAACTTGTTTAAAACGTCAGATTTTAATGGTATTTATCTCTCTCTGAAGCGCATAGCATAAAATTTCTTTCTAAAGTCCTGAATTTATTATAAGGAAAAATTACTCTACCTCATGAATTCGGTTTTTAGCGGCTTACATTACAGTTAAATATATCAAGAAGATGCATTTCGTGCAGGCGACGCTATCAAAACTGAATGTGCTGCAGCACATCACGTCTTGACACAACATTCGCGAATATGGAGATGGTCCCTAGAGGAACACTCCACGACATAAGAACTAATCTTCGCATTTTGCGCCAGCCGAATTAGGTCCCTATTTACGACTATGTTAAGCGACATCTTCATTTTCTCAGCCCGTTTTATCGTGGCTTTTTCAGTGTTGCATTTCGAGTAGACTTTATATAAACCATTTATTGTGGAAATTTATTTACAGCTACGTTGTTTGTATTCATTTAGGAAATTAATGGGACTGGAGATCAAGATATGCATTAAAACATACGTCCTCCNNAGAAACATTTTTAAAAGCTGCCCTCATATCTCTTATATATTCCAGCCGAACAGTAAATTTACAAGTCAACGATATTTGCAGCTCCAACAATAACAAGTCGGCGAAACTGACCCGCTTCTCTTGTAAGCAGTTACAATAATTCTATTTCTACTCCACGCTCCCACCAACGAGGGGTGGAAAGGTGGCTGAAATTTTCTTTGTCTCTCATGTTGTTGCGATGAGTTAAATCACAACGAGAGGCACGTGAAACAATGATAAAACAGCAATTCCGCCTTCATAATAAATGCTTAAGTGTTTTTGTGATTTATGAGAAAACTTCGCCTCGTTCTGAAGTAGGTGAAGCTTTGCATGCATTGACAGTTCATCTGCATGCGCTTGTTTCTATTTTCTGAGAAATGTTCGATTAAAAACATAAATATCTTCTCCGGCCTACAGTTTATTTCCGATTTAATTTTAACGTAAATAGCATACTTTCGTTCTCGGCGCTTTGTTCGGCCGAAGTTTTTGGTGGGAAGTGTGTGTCGAGAAATATAAGTTATAAAGAACTTTGCACATTATCTTTAATTTATACCTAACCACAAGAGAAATTGAATTTAAATTTGGATCGACTGCTTTATTAATGGAAACTTTTGTTGTTATCGTGATTGATTGGATTTTGTGTATCATGTTCATGATGCTACTTCAATTATAACTTTATTTGGATTAGATCCAATCAGCGATACTAGCATGGATTAAAGCTCTCGAATTAAGCTGAAACATCAACCAGTCCTCACTAAAAGTTGAAAGATTATCTGATGTCAGCTATACAATTATCTGCCGCATGGCAGATTCCATCGGAAACGGATTTAATTAAAATGTGCCGATGAATTAATAGCCCTGAACGTTCTACATTTTTCTTTTTTGAATTTGTTATTTGATACATTCTACAAGTGCAATACCTTTCTGGTACTTAACCTTTGTCAGCGTATTGTAGGTGAGTGAAGGGAGAAGAATGCTTGGATGACTTGCCGTATTCCATAAAACATCTCGTACAATGGCTTGGCCATCGCTGCATCTTTAATAACTGAGATGACAACAAAGATAACAAAATACTCAGCAGATTTGATCGTTACTTTGCGATTTGCCGTTATAATCATTGCTTTTCCCCGCTATTAGTACCTCCATAATAATGATAATGATAATAATTATTATTAATGGTTTAGTTTCACCACAGAGGATTATGCAACACAGGTGGAACATTCCTATTTACCTAATACCAGAGTATTACAACTCTATTTTGATAAATAATATAAACACTATTAATACCTATTTTATTTGATTTTGACTGATATTTTAAAGCAACAAATATCATTTTAATAAATGCATTAAAAAAGTCAAACAATTATTTTTTGATTAATATTTTTCTAAACAACAATGAAACATGAAACAAAGAAGATTTTTTACCCAATAAAATTTTACACAAATACCTTTCATACGTGCGAATTAAGCGTTAAATTTGGAATATATGATGGGCAGATAATATGACTATTTCTATTGGCGAGTCTTCACAAAATTCCAAAAAGATTTCTCAATTGACGATTATTACAGTCTTTCCCTGACATACCTTACGATTTTTGTAATAACAGCATGTAATAAATTTTAACATAGAAATAACAAAATAATTCAAATAGATTACTACTAAATTCCTGTTTCCTTCAATGGAAGTTGCAAGATCTTAGAAATTTCTCAGTACAATTTTTTTCTTTTCAGTAATAGTCAATAAATCGTATTACGATCATTACCAAAAGCCATTTGTTAAATAACAATTACTTATTTGGCCGTGAAGGTATTTTTTGCTTCTTAGAATGATTAAAAGAATTAAGCAACTCTAACAACTCAGGTGCATTTTGAACGAAAAAATGCATCTCTGACGGTTCGAATGACATCTGAAACTTCTCTAACTAAGCCTCACATTATGCCAACATTTATTTTGGAAGACAGTTGAAATACTGTTACGAAAATATTTTCCATGTTTTTGTGGTACAAATATAACTGTTTCTGAAAAAAAGTTATGTCTTCTAATATTGCTTATTTTAATGCTTTTAGAATTCCAAATTGAATCTAAGGACATTTTAAAATTCATTATTAAAAAAAAAATCTCTTCACTGTTTCAAATGTTTACGGCCAGAGTGCTTGAATGAAATGTCATTTTATTCTGGGACTGGGAATTTGGAAGAAAGACTATAAAAAAGGTAAAGTCCAAATCATCATCGACCACTACCACACAAAAGGCATAAAAATTCCGGCAAAGTATCATTTAGGTTGATTGTAATGACCTCGCTGAAAAGACGGTTAGAGAATCTCAAAATGCATTGCTTTTTGCTAGAAAATAACTCGACGTCTCACACCACACAACAGTTCTGAAGTTTTAATTAATTTAAAGTGGAAACCATGTCCGCACCATTCATATTCACCTAATCTACCTCCAAGTGACTTACTTATCCAATGAAATGAATAAACCTCTAAATGGAATAAAATGTAAGTCACAAAATGAAATTAAAGATGTAAATGCCGAATGCTTTGAGAGTTTCTACGAAAAATAGTTGCATTGCATTTCAAAATTACCATGTAAAAGAAATGACAATATGAGTAGCGTAATAGCTGTCCACTTTTAAAAAATTTATTTTTACAGAAAGGTGTGTAATAACAGAAAAAAAAGTACTATACAAGTCTAATAATTGTGCATTTATTTGAAATATTGAAATAAATCTTAAATAAATCCCACCAAAGTTCCATTTGACACGAGAGAGGTAACAATATGGTACAAATAGTTTTAAGCAAAGTTTCAGCATTAATTTAATACATCTGAAACTAATATTTTAAATAAATTTGTGTTGTCCTTATTCAGTAATAAATACCTACGAATAAATTGTAGATTTTGTGAAGTTGATAATATAAAATACTGAATAATTAATAGATAACAGGTCAGGTCAGAACACTTAGTATCAAAAGTAATAATTGCACATTATAGCTGTTTTTTTCTTTATTAGTACGTTAATGCTACTTGATGAAGCAAAAGGCATTCAAAATTATTTAAGTATTTAATTTTATATTATACAACATTCTATGCTCTTTAAGATGCACTACAAATTATCAAATATTTTCAATTACGATGTAAAATTCGTATCTAGACCTACATCTTAACATGTAACTGTTAAATTATTTCTTGAAATCTGCAAGGTCTCTAAATTTACAAAAGTAAAAAAATTAATTAGTTAATTCATATAGAATTTGATTCCAGAACCTGTATTATCTGAGGAAAAGTTTATGTATCTAATTATAAACTTTATACATTTCTGGTTAATTCTAGAACAACTACCGTTAGTAGATCATATTCCACCGGTGGGTTTTAGATCTCTGTAGTTTATAATGAAACATTGGTGCAACATCTAATCTAACAGGATCACTTTGCAAACATCAAACTTCTTCCGTCTCTAGTTGATGCATCTTCTCGAAACTACACTGTTAATTCCTGTTGGATAATTATTGGTTCTAGCAACAAAAATCTTTGAAATATATAAAAAAACTTATTTTCACCATGAACTTACTGAAATTCTGCTCTGCAAATTACTTGTTGCATTAAGCAAATACTTATTTAAGAAATCAATAAAATAGTACATGGCGGAGTAAAATGAATCAAATGATTCTTATGTTCTATTATGTGGATACAAGTTCTGTTCAAAATTTATTTGTTGCTTTGACATTTTGTTTTTAGTTAAAGCGTATTAAGTGACGTCTAGTAGCAGAACGATGAAAAGCCGTCGCCTAGATAAAAGGATGATGGTATCCTAAAAGTGCTCGAATTTCAAGTGGTAACCACAATCTAGATACGCTCTTTAATATTTCCACTTCACATCTGGCCCATTGTGATTGCTTACGCTGAAGGCCAGTTTTGTAGTTACCTATTTATCACAAGGGTTCCTAATTAAACGTCGTTTAAAATCTAAATACAAAATTATTATAATCTGCAAACCCTTAATTTTGTTCTGAAGTACTACAGTAATTATTAGCAGAAAGTAGGGTGAAACAGGATACCATTATTTCGAGAGCGTATAATTTTATGGCACGAAATAATACAATGTTAAAATTTGCATCAAAATGTGGTGTGTTTAATATATTTTTGGTATTAACGAGAAATACAGTGTGATACTCATTGGAAAACTGTATCATTACCAATTATGAAAACTGACAATTATAGTTGACGAACAAAATTTTATGCGAAATATATTTGAAATTTCAGGTTGCAGAATAAAAAATCAACTGTTAAGAAATTGTTTTTCATTTTCAGCACACAAAAACATTCAACATTTTATTATAGCAGAAATTTATTATAACAGTTGTGATCCGTTATGTAAAAGACGACAGAGAAACAACCTGACACGTGATCCTTTTAAAAACAGAGCGAATAACAATAAATGTCATAAAAAACTAGCTGCAGCTGTTTTGATTTAAAAATCGTTTAAACCAAGGTACAGAAAGAAAAACAAACATTAAATTTGAATACGATTTGTAATTGTAATGTAATTAATTCATAAAACTGGAAAATTCTGAGTACTATTTTATTTCATAACGCGAAAACCTAAATGTGCACTTGGGTAGATTATTATGTTTTGCAAAGAAAACATTTTAAACACCTCCACTATAGTCTATGCACAAACTTACTTTCCAGAAGTTGCAGTTCTGCAAGCACAATGCGCGATGCATTTTTTCTTTGATTATACAAAAAGTTTTCGTTCTGAACAACTTCATGCAAAATGCATGGAAAGTTAAATCACATTTGTCACTTTATCTAATAAAAAAAGGAAAAGGTAAAATCTCATAAAAAACGTAAACTGATTCCTTCCTAATACTAGCATAATACAAATGTCGTTTCTGAGATTATGTGGACCGAAGAAACAGTTGATATTTTGATATTTGTTATAAAAAATTCAACTCACAGATGAATAAATACCATCGAAGGAAATGTTCCAATGCAGATTTTTGTAGTTCATATAAACATTACTCCTCCGCAAAAGAACAGTTAACATTATTCGCCGGTGTTTGTTTTATAAGAACACAACGACTGATAGTTATCAAAAAACATTCACCAAAATAAAATAATATTATTCTGGGACTCTCTGCGTTATTTCTTTGTAAAAATGAAGCCGGAATTTCCCACGAAAAGGTTTGGCTTCCGTGAGTCAAATGTACTTTATTACGCAGAAACGAGGTATTTCTAGGACTTTTGTAAAGGAGACTTCTTTTTAAGTGTCCTTTCAATTACCTTCTAAGAAAACACCTAATTTACCCAAAATGTCGCTTTTTCAACTTATTCTAGAATACCTTCAACAAGAGGCAAAATTAAATTATCGAAATTTTTATTTTTACCTTATTACAATTAAACGAATCGTAAAAAGGTTTCGTCTATTTTTTTATAGTCTTTAACGAGCGCATCAAAATTCTGGAAACGTTAGTGTTAATGCAGTTTTAAATAAATTACTTGCTGCTGCTTGAAAACTATTAGTTGCTTAAAAGCAATACTGAATAGAGTTTGAATTAGTAAGTTTTTTTGTTGCAGAACCTATTTTACATATAAATTGCACTACTAAAGTTTTAAAAAAATAATCAAAAGTGATCATTGAAATGAAAAGGAACACTACTTAACGATATTACAAAGAACAAACTCATATTATTTATACAAACAATATTTGAAATAATTTAATAAGTAAAACGCTAAAAGCACACAGTGTAAAACACTAGAAAACCATCAAATACTAATTTTGCGTAACAATACAGAGAGAATGTAAAACCACATGCTATCAGCCACATTTTTTAACGTTGTTGATTATTTTATATAATTTTCGTTCAAAGTGAATTCTTTAGTAACAATTTTAAGATTTCCCCCATAATCTGATACATTTTGTCTTCAGTTAAATTATTATAATATAACTTTGTTGTTATTAAAATCGATGGTAGGTTACAAGAACGATACATTTCACCAGTTGTTTACTTACCCTTTAAAAAAAAATGTTCTAAACCATGCTCTCCTATAGAATTCCATGCTAAGCGTCTGACACTGATTTATGTAACGCATCCACAGTGGATTGTCATTAATCCAGCAGTGCATATTATGTCGGTTAACCATGGAATCATCCCCAAACCTTGTACAATACTGAATAAAATTTTGTTAAAATTACTTCCTGCTGTATAAATAGGTCCGCTGTCATATTGTCTTACAATATCAAGAAAATTTTTATTCTTGTTTCACAATTCAAATTAAAAAGCATCATGATAAATAATGCGAAAACTACGAAAGTATTAACCACAAGGAAAAATTTAATTTGGCATAACCAGTTAAGTCTGATTATTTTATTTCTGTTTGTCTATTTGTCACAATGTCCAATTAAAAAAATTAAATAAAATTGCCATGTACCTCTAACTCAAAAATTATATTAGCAAATACAATGCGGGCTCAGTTTCGAATTATAACTTTGTCAACTTGGAGATTTATAATTAAAAATACAAGCCATCAAGCTAAACCAACTTTACCAGATTATAAACCCCAAACTGATTACCACTTATGTGAAAATTTCCAAATGTTATCTATTTGATACTGAGATCTTATATTATTATCGATTTTTACTTTTGGTCGTAATATCTTTAAGTTTTTTTTTCAGTTAATTTGTAATTCATCGTGGCAACAATGAAAACATTAATCTTCATGATTCAGTCAGACTGTTAAGTTATAATTACTGCCAAGTTCAGATATTATTAAAATGAGGTTATTTTTTCCAAATAAAGTATTTGATTGCATTCATTTACACAAAAACCCTAACCTTACACCAAATTTTGTTTGACTTTTCTCTTGCCTATTTTTAGGTACTTTTTAAAATATTCTTAATGTTTTGTTAAGAGGCGCGTTATCGAGTTATGTGAATCAGCTGTAAAGCTAAAAGTTGTAACAATTTCAGTTTTTATTATTGTAATATTAGATTTAATTATATAACTATAATTGTCGCTGGAATTTTTTATTTTATTGCGACATACCTAAATAGAACACAACTTCGTGGAATTCGTTAACTAATTGATTTAACGTGTTAAAACTGACCAAATAATTTATCATCACTTCCGATAATGCTAACTTTGTTTGCCAAAACTCGTGTCCAGTAATTGCTGTATGAGGCAGCGGCCGATATTTAATTTGAGTGTTTAAAACAGAAGTCCCAAATAATACTAGTTGAAAAAATACAATTTTCCATCGAGTTTTTAAAAAAATGAAGTTGACTACGACAGGACTATGTTTAAAAATTTAACAGACATTTTAAATTAATAGATTTAAATAAATGAACTGTTACAAATACAACAGCCGCATTTCCGTTTTGAAAGTGGCGTTTGAGATTTTGAAATTACGTCTTAAACGTGTAATCCACATTCCCACTGTGGGTTACTTTCAGAATGAAGTTGAAACTTGAAAGGATTATATTTTTTTTAATTTATAAATTAAACAACAATACATGCCAGAAAAGTTTAATTTTCTTGCAGCATACTTGCTTTAAATTGGATATTAAATGCATCATAACGTAAATGGAAATCCAGCTATAAATGATATTTTCATGTATATGTAGCTCACTATCTACTTTAAAAAAATATTTTAGGATATCAATAGACATTGTGAAAATGTAAAATTTTAATTAAAATCGATTCAGCTGAAAGTTTGCAGGAATTATTTCACTGAGAATTTATAAATTAGTAATTTAATTGTTTCAAATTTAAAAATATCAGGATTTCACTGACACAAACTGCAATTACAAATTAACAAACACCGGCAGTAAACCAATTTTTTGTTATTTGTTTCGAAATGATTTTGCAGTAAATCTAAAAGTTAAATTTTATATTTTTCTGTACAAGATCGTTGCTCTGTCACAGGATAATTCGACGATCAACATGACTCAATGTAATTTGGGGCTCTTTCAGGGTACAACGGGACTCAAGGAATGATTATGACTCAATTTTTCCAAAATGACAAAAATAATTCATCCTAATTAATTTAATACTGTGATTTAACTTAATGGTAGAACTCTAATATAATTATTATTACGTTTTGTCTCAAAG
Source organism: Asbolus verrucosus (assembly GCA_004193795.1). Classification (NCBI taxonomy): domain Eukaryota; kingdom Metazoa; phylum Arthropoda; class Insecta; order Coleoptera; family Tenebrionidae; genus Asbolus; species Asbolus verrucosus. The sequence goes on along the minus strand of QDEB01133705.1, from coordinate 7,610 downwards.
CTGGAAATTGTTAAAATGAGAACGCTGCAATAATAGTGAGTCCAAGCGTGGGTGAAGCTACAAATTAGTCGATAGGAGGGTGGAATTATTCTGGTCGCTGATTGGCCGACTCTGGCACTTTAAAATAATATGGGTAATCTTAGTTCATTCTCATAAAGTATTCGGCAAAAATTAAGAATTAATTTGGTTGATGAAAGAAACGAGCGCATAAAAATTTTACTTAACTTTATCACGCTGTTAAGGCATTCAGGCAGAGTACGAGCGAAAAAATCCGGCACGACAATAAAATTTCAGTATTTGCGATAATTTGCGCCAAAATTACACCTCATTCAAAAATTCGCACCGTTATGCGAACAAAAAGTTTTTTGTTAGAAATAATCAATAAACTTGCAAATTTAAATATTCGAAGGCACCACTTAAGTTTTAACTGAGTTGTTAACTTTTAGTTTTTTTTTTTATTACAAAATTGAAATGATTTCTGTTTCCTTCTATACTTTCGTTAGAACCTTTCGCCAGGAAAAATTTTGTTGAATTAATAGATTCTGTTATAAAGACCGGAACAATATCGCTTATGCATTTGTTACGAAACCGTAAATTCTGAATAAGATTATTCCGCTTTAAAATACCCACAGACTTTACAGCACCAGAGATTATACTGAACAATCAACAAAGGAATGTACTTTCTGTATTAACGTTTCCCATCGCTTGTCCTCAATTTTCTTTTTCTGCAAAAGTAGAAATAATACATAAGTAAAAATACAAACAAAAATCAACATAGAAGTAAAAAAAGTACAATTTTCTCAGATATGAATTTGGGTCTATGAATTGTAGTTTGCATGTGGACATTACAGCTCGTGAGTATATGTACCTAACAAAAACTCAACTCGTTATTATATCTACAAAAAGTACTTATTGAGTTGAATATAATGTATATCCCTGTTGTAGGAATGAATATGGATTTATATTCCTTCAAATCCCCAGTGAAGGGATGTTATTTTGATTTCCATATCAACCGCCACAGAATAATTCAAACAATTACTGAAGGTGAACTCTTCGTTGGGATCCATTTACTCAGCAACTGTAATTTATCGTCAGTTTAACTGAGCACCATGTAACAACAGTTGAAAGTTGAAATATGCATGTACACATAATATTAAATAAGTATTAAATTAAAAGTGTACATCATTAAAACAGCATAGAACATGATTGGATGTTGATTCAAAATTGCAAAACAAATAATCGCCAAATTTTTCTAGTTCAACTGAAACAAACATGTATTGTTAATTACGTACTTCTCTCGGTACACATGATTAAATAATTACACCGTTAATACACATAATGAATCATGAATAATCCACGGCATTTAAATTAGTACTGTTTGGAGGGCTATTTATCCATTTCAACAGTCGATACCGCTGCAACAACCGCATAATAAAAACGACGGGAATACAGTATGATCAAATTAATTCTGCATCGCTGAACGTGAAATTTGATAATGAATGCCGTCGCTATTTCTGCAGAGAATAAAGTGAGCGTGCTCATCAACAAGTGACGCGTTAAATGCGCACCCAAAATTAATCTGATCATACTGTATAATTGTTAAAATTTATGTTCTGCACTCTCTGCCACCCGCTACTGCCGCCAGTTTTTATTTACTTTATTTCCATCACATGTCAGCTGGCTCTAATAAATTTGAAGAACACGCACGGGGGGTGTAAAAAATTTGAAGATTAATTCGGTCGCTGTCTTTTAATCTGTTGCATTCCTCGGCCTTCGGGGTTCTCATATTCGTATCGAATCGATACAAATAAAATTTTATGGGCCCAACTAGAGCTGGCAATTTAAATGACATAAAAATTCTCGTTTCTTTGTCTCCCGCCTCCAGTTTCGAAGACAGTCGATTGAATGGGTTGTGCTTTGTTAAATATTAAATTGGATTGTTAATGGTGTTGCAAATCTCAGTTTTGAGAACATTCAAAGTCTAAGAAAATGTATTCAGCGGTAAATTTATTGGTTATTTTTTTTACATGAATGATGGATTTAGCCACATTCTTCTTTTCTCTGTTTGCAATTCTGCCAATCGACAAAATGTCAATTTTATCGTGTTAAAATCTCTGTGAAGCTCCCAAATATTGCCATTTTACATAAAATAAGCTCCCTTTTAAGTATTTTTTGTATAGGATATTTATAAGCTCGGGTTCTTCCACTTTAAGGAAGTATTAAAAATTAATATATGAGGAGCTTTTTATAGTAAACCTTCCAGAACAGCAAAGAAATATATCGATTTTTTTTCTTTCAAATGCGCATGCTAAAAATTTAAAGTACGGTTGTTCTGCTTTCACCGTGTATCCTTCTTTACAATAACAAATCAAATAACAATATCAAATGTCAATATCTCCCAAAAGATGGTGTTCATGTCGCTACTCTCTTAAAACGATACAATTCACATGTTCTCTGAATAAAATCTTAAAATCTTCGTATCTTTTCAGTCATGTTTATAGCACGCAGTAATCAAACACTTAGCTTTCAGATTACCCTACATTAGGGTGTGTAATTACACCGCTACACAATATACAATCCAAATGCGGCAATAATCCGGAAACCACACATCGCATTTGGACAGCAGTAATGAAGACCTCACAGTCAATAAGAGTGTGTCAGCCAACCCACAATATCTAAAAGTTCGCAACCACGCACTCAGAAATAATAATAATGGTAATAATAACAATAAGCAGGATAGCCTGAAATTAGCTTTGTTACAACTAATGTTTCAAGATCTCAGCAAATTGTGCATTTTTGTTCTGGAGAAAGTTATTTTTAGACAGGAACGCCGTATAATTTTAAATAAATGAAAGAGTCAAAATATAATGATAATATTTACAATTTATGGTCGTTCTTTATCACTTTATCACCTACACATGTGGATGTACAACTTATTTCAGTTATTATTAACGACCGTCATGTTTTTAACACGTAGTAATATAAATGACAAATGTTATCAAATCGTTGGTCTCAAAAATCGACCTATTTTAATGAAAAACTAAATGTTCTTAACCAATCGCTCTGTAATTATTTTAAAATTTTAGCGTAATGTTTAGCACACGAGCATTAGTATCCATTTAATGTTAAATTAAATTTACCGCCATTAATCAATATGAACTGTACACAGTAAATCGTAGCATTATTCTAATGATGAAAGCTTTAAACGTAAGCATACCTACATATACTCAAATCCGAAAGTGGTAACGCCTGTAAAAGCGGTGTAAAGTTGCTAATGTTACATACAACATAATTTACACTGTTTATTTCCAAATTTGATTTATTTAAATGACACTACTAAACATTTCGAGGTCATCCCGCTTTCACGGGTGAACGGCAGAATATAACGCTGTGTTATATAAAAATTTTGAAACTTTGGTTGTACTTTCACATCATATCTTAGTAAAATTGCAAAGAATCTCCAGCTTGTTTACCAAATTGGAAAATATGTGTTGACCCATTAATTTGTTGTACATAAATGAATATAATAAAAAACAAAAATGAAAATATTGTGAAGGATCCTTCAATAATTGGCGAAAGATGTAGAATTTCTAGAAAGGAAGAGGAAACGATCGATCACATCATCTCGTCTTGTTCTGTTTTGGCTTCGAATGGCTATAAATATAAACACAATATGTCTGGAAAAATTATTCATTGGAAATTTGCTTGAAAATTTAATCCAACCCAAAATTTAAAACCGGAATATCTGTTACACCAGGGAGTTATTTAGGAAATAAATTCAACTCGTGCATGAATCACTTACAGCAGAATAGAGTTGATATTTTTCTTAAAACATGTGACACTAAACATCTAATAATTCCCATATATAATGTATTATATCTTCCCATTCAGTACAAAATTTTTATAAAATATCTTCGAAGTAAAACCAAATACAAGATAATGGTTGCTTGCAAATGTGTGAGACAAATGTGTGCATCCTAATATCAGAATACTGAACTGAAATATCATTGAAGGGACAATTACAAAAGTCATAAACAGTCTTAAATTAAAACCTAAGAAATACTTTGTATACAACTACATTTGGTTATATTTAAAAATAAACTACATAATAAAAATAAATATTGGTGTGGGCAACAAATACACATATATGTATCGAGCGATCAACATAATTTGTAATCGAATTATCCATGAAAATATTTTCGCAAGTCGTTTCTTATATGATATGCTTAATTGTGACACCTAAAGCTAGGTTACTTGAAAAATAAATTATAATCGCTTAACGCTCCTGAAAATTCTCGATAACTTAATATTTGCAATAAATAAACAGAAACTATTGCCTTTAGTTAATTTAAATTTGTTGTCAGATTTTTAGTAACCACTTGTTGGCACCTGAAACACTGCTACGCTGCCTTCTCAACCAATGTCCTAACCTCACTTTTTCTCCATTTCGTGTTTACGGTGTTTACCTAGTGTTCACTGTCCTCTGAATGTTTTTGGGTGTTGTGTTTTCGTTTGGTTTTGAAAAACTTTAGTATAAAATCAGTCCTTGTTAGAACTTCAGTTGTGTAACCTTTTCAAAATGGCTTAATTTAAAAATTGCCATGTCCGACATTTTCTCGTTTGCTCTTGTCATTTTATTTAATTTACTTGACAATAAAAATCAGTGTGGTTGTATCAACGACATACGAGATTACAAATTATGTTGATCACTCGTTATATTTATAGAATTTCCTTGCAATCGCAAACATATTTTTCATAATATGAACTCCACTCCATAGGGCAATATTTTAACATATTTCTTGCAGAAACAAAATAAAAATTTACATTTTTATAAATATTGAGTCCTTATCAAATCAGTAGTGAATAGTTCTTGTTATGAATTCTAATGTTTTAAAAGTTTAGTATTACAAATGTAATTTAGAAGTATTAAAGCTGAAGCCCACATTATATCGAAATCTTTGAATTAACAAGATTCGATATATTTGAGTGAACATCATTGAAGTAAAAATTTAAAATCTCATTAATACAAATAAGTTCATTTCAAACCTATAATGAAAATGTTCTATTTGTTGGAATTCTGCGTCCAAAGTATATGAAAATATTCAATAAACTGCAATCAAAATTCAATTTACCTATTAATATTAATTTGCGAACAAAAATTCGGAATTTACACAATAAAAAAATAAGAAGCAATGTCTTACAACTAGTTCACTTAACGGAATAACAAAAATAAAATAATTATCCTCTTTTCGTTATTGAAATGAGAAGAGTGTCACAATTAGTAGCTCATTTATGTTCCTAATAAATTTTCGATTTTTATTATTGAGACGTTTTATTGAAATTATTACATTTACGTCACTCTTATTAATGAAAAATAAAGATTAAAAAAAAAAAAATTGCTGGAATGCTTTCATTTCATTCGCATATTTGTATTAACTGCGCTTTCATAGCATATACATTCAAGTCATAACACTATCTAACTTTTATCAAAATCGAAAATTATTTTTGAAGAATCTTCAAATCTGAAGTGTTTAGGTTTAAAATGAACTATATATGGTAAGTAAATTTTAAATAAAAGCACCTACATTTTTCAAAAAGAAATTTTTGATAATGTGAACAAACAATATAATAAAATAACTAAAAATAATTTAATAAAAACATGTAACACCTTTAAATTGCTAATTTTTTAATGCATAAATCAATAATTCAGAAATTTTGAAGCTCATATAGCAAAGAATATAGAAAAAAATTGGAATTACAAAATATTTATTGGACAAATCCTTTATCATATTATGACTAATTATTTTCATAATTTTTGGAATTTGTGATTTTACAGAAATCCATAGTTTTGTACAATGCCGATAAATTTTAAATAAATAATTCAAGACAAATTGAAATTTTTGAGTTTAATAAAACTTGACCCTATTTCGATAATGTTACGACAGTTTTAAAAAACTTAAAAGAATTGCAAGTTTTATGAGGAATAAAGAATCCATAAAACTGCACAGATACAAGAGCTTTTTCAAAAGTTTGAGTGGATGCATTAAATTTCAAAAATTTCCAAATATACTTGTCCATAAAACGTGAAATATAACCAGAAATATCTGAATTTCACGGTTGTACTTAATCTCTTGACAGAGTAGCACCACTTTGGTTTTTCAATTGTACCCTTCGTTCTCAAGGGTCGTAAATTTGTCTTCGACGACATGTCCTTGAAGCATTGCTATTCGAAAGGGTAGAATCGGCATCCACTTCTACGACTTTTATGACCCTTGTTGACAAAGCCGATCAAAGAGTGCAGTCCCCACATTCATTTATTTCTGAGCAAACTTTACCGCAAAACTCAGAATAGGTGACTGTCCCAAATTAATAAAATAAAATGAGAAGCCCGGTGCGGTGTTATGACAACTTTTAGCGAGACATTTAGATAACGTCGGAACAAGCAAATCTCAGTCCCTACGCGCACAATGTATACAGTTAAAGTTAAATTGCCACCGCTTTTGTTTCTTTTAATTTGAAAGAATTTAATTTTCATGATGTTGATGATGGACGCGCAAAAAAGCACGAGAGTCACCAATAATTTCCTAAAGGAACAATCCCGAGAGTCCTTTCGTTTCCACGGAAGTTGTAAATCAGCATTACCTTAATTAGTTTTAAAATTTATCATTTCATATTACTTATGTGACTGCAGGTATCTGCATATTCCGAGAACTCTCAAATAATGCAGTCGCTTAGGAAAATCCAGCCAACCATAAATTCTCCGTGAACTTTTTCCTAGTGTTTATACGCAAAGTTTTGAAGTATGAATTGCGGATAATAAATACTCAGACTTTGTAATTGCCTCCTGCCTTGTCCTCTGGATATTTTTATGTTTTCGAAGAATTTGCGATGGGGTAGTTTTATGTACAAAGCATAAAAAGTACCGATTACATGTATTTAAATACAGCAGAACATCATTTACCTGCATACAGTAATAATTGATTTACATGAAACAAAACAAAATCTTAATTACGTATACTGAACCATTTTAGTTCCTATTTGAAGAATGTTGATATAAAAAAATAACCTTAAAATATTTTTTGCGCGATTGAGCTCTGTTTGATTGTTTACATATCTGTTTCCAAGACAGTAAGTTTTGTTTACTGGTTGTTAACAATAAACTCGAAGGTAAGTATTTTCGCGTTCTAGAACGGTAAGTAAATTGGCTCAAAATTAATCAATTATTACAATAATTTCCGTAACGTTCTCTGGACTGGTAAGGAATCAGAGGAATGGGAGCCGAACGCCCCACATTCCAAATTTGTTCTATTATATCTGTTTCATTTTCGGAATCACTTACTTCACTCATTTTACTGATTTATTTTTAACACAACTACCTTCAATATTATTTTTGTACTCATAACCTCAAAATAGGTATTTTACGATTGTTCTAGACGCATGGAAAAACGCATTTCCCGTACTGCGGTGCTTTTTACTTCGCCAGAGAAACTGGGGGGAATTGTGCTGTGCGGTTGGTATTAGATGATAAAACACGAAAATTCAAACGCTCGTATCAAACGTAAACTAAGAGTGAAATCTCAACGACACTTACACAATAAATCAAGAAATGA
>QDEB01133669.1:0-11435 GCA_004193795.1 Asbolus verrucosus | reverse complement strand
TATTGCCGAGTCTCTAAAATTAGCAACACATTTGCACGTTATTTATGACGCTACGTAACTTGACAAACTTTGACAGAATTATTTCCAAAGGATGACAAGTTTAAGACGACCGTTTTCCATTCCATGACCACCTTTGACCGAGATGATTTTTGATATCTCGGTATAATAGCACCTACGTTTATTATACTGTTCGCCTGTGAAAGCTTTGTGCCGTTTAAATGGTTTTTCGAAGATAATATCATTTATATTATTTATTACAAATCGGATATTATTTGGAAAAATTTACTTTAAATAAATAAATAAATAAACAATGACAATAATAATGTAATAATGTAATAAACAATGACAATGTCAATAATGATATTCACAATAGTTAGGTTTCAAGGTCACAACGCTTTCATGGGCAAATACCGTATGAAATTAAATATTTGTGTAAAATATGTGCAGTTGTGGAAATGAAATTTTTAAATGACTTCTTAAATTAGGCTTCTGGTGTGATAGTTAGACCTGTAACGGAGCTAAGCAGTGGTCTAAATTGTATTGTATTTGAAATAGTTGTTATACTGGAAAATAGAGATAGGTTTATGATACATTTTTACAACTACATATATTTCATATTTATGTAAATAGTGTTGTGGCAAACTACATAGGAAGACGTGAAATGTATACAATATACAAAAAATTCAGATAAACTGATTCCCTTTTGACTTGGACCAAAATTTATTTCCATAACTATATTTATTTTGATAATTAAATGATATTTATATTGACAAATTTTTGCCAAAAAGATGCATTTAAAAGAACAATTAATCTTTATTTCAAGCGAAACAAACAATATAAAAGTTGTTTGACACATTACTAAATTTTTATAAAAATGGCTGTCAGAAATACGCAATGTACGTGGTTACTCAAGAGTAATAAAAAAAAATTGAGGAAATCAGTAATTAATTGATAATTCACATTAAATGATCACACAAGAACTCGTACGTCTTAAATTACTTAAATGAAGAGTGAGTTTCAAAATTCTGAGTTTTTATATTTATTGGTTCATACTTTTTCCAAATATTCATATATGCTAAGAGAGTAATAATTGAAGATAATTTGAATCATAAATATAACAACACAAATATAACAATCATGTAAAACTCGTTGACACTACTTATTTATTAACTCACAGTCACTGTAATTATGGTATAAAACATACTTTACCATTACGTACTAAAAGTGTAGTGACACTTATATATTGCATTATAACTTGCGATCAAAAATAGACCACCTCCAGTATCACTCGATGTTAAAATATTTTTGGAATGCATGTCAGGTCTGAGTTTCATCTGTGCGTCATCAAGTCTGTTATTTTGTAACGTATTTACCTGTTAAAAAGTTCAGTCTTGTGTTAAAAAAACAAACAATTCTTTTGAGAATTTACTGGCTCAGGTTTTGTAACAATCACTTTTAAGAGTAAAGTTTTAACCTAACCTCAATTCATTAAAAAAAAAGTTTTTTTTAGCATATGCGTTTTTCTCAAGCGTAGGAAGCATTCATGATCGAATCCTGCTTTCGAAATGGGCGCAAAATTGTATTTGATTAAATTAGAAGACAAGTTAGGAAATGCTTTGAATACTTTGACATTATTGTCAGCATTTATTATGAATAAATCAATTATTATTAGTATTTATTTATTCACTAAAAGAGACACGCTCACAACAATATTCTGGATCAACTTAACTTAACCTCACTTTACAAACTGTTGACAGGTAAAACTATCATTCTAACATACTAGTAAAAAACGTCATCACGTTAAGTAGTAACCAGGGTATTTTATTTTTGATTCCATGTATATTAAAAAGTCTGGATTTAAATAAAATATGACGTACTTACTAACATTTTATTTAATATATCGTGCATCAAAATGTCAATTTGTGGATCACTTTCAATTTCTGTTGTTTTCTTGAACACCGTAGGGTCACTAGGAGAGTAATGCCCATGCTACTAAAATGGTCCGTTAATTGACAATACTTTTATTCCCATAACGAATATAATATTTAATTCACCATAGTCAGTGTTGGGCATTAATTCTGAATTTCTTTAAACTTTTCAAAAAATACTATCCAAATCTTCGTCATTCTTATATGAAAGTTTTTAGAAGATTTAATCACCCAATGCCAAAAACAAGTCAAAACTATCACAGTTGAAAATTACGGATCAGAAACCTAAATACAAGCACGTATTTTTGAATTGTTGTTTAATTCGCAGAAATTCGGAAAATGATCCTAAATATTCCTTTAATTGTACTAAATTCATTCTCAAAAAAAATCTGAGATTGAAGAGCAAACGTCAAAACCGTTTTTTCAATAAGTACGTGTATACCCGTGTTACGGCATTTTGCCTAAAATCAAATTTATGTTACGATTTTTACAAATTGTTAACAATTAACAAAATATTAAATTTATTTTTTACGCTAGAAATCATTTATGAAATTCATAGCACGCGTGATTCAAAAATAAAATTTTAATTAAAAAAAAATTGACGGTACTGTTAAATTCAGAACTTTATGTAGAATCTAAAAATATAAAGATACGTTGGGTGTCTTATTTAAAAAAATTATATTCATTTCCAGCGAAAATGAAAGTCTAAAAAATTGGGAGTTACATTAATGAATTAAAACAACATACTGTCAAGTCTCCATCCACCCGTAAAAATTTAATTTTTATTGTAATTTTGAAGTGTCACAACTTTTTATTGATTCGTAATCAAACTAAGGTTTTTACTGTTAATCGTCTTATTCTTAATCCTACAAAATCGACTCACTTTCTTTGAAAAATAAAGAACTTGATGTTCTTTACTAAATATTAAATTCGTAAAACGATCATCGTAAAAAAATTGTCTCAAGAATGCCATGGTTTCGTTTGTTGTGTGAGCTGTAGCGTTATCCTGTTGCAAATATCCATTATCCATGCGTTAATCCATCATCATGTAATTGATTTACGAATGAAGTGAGAATATTATTACTAGAGCCCGGATATTTAGGTACTAAAAATCATTAAAATAGGCAGGCAAAAAAGCATTAAAAAATTCGAAAAAGGCATTTCAAAAAATTGAATATGCATTATTGTTTCAGTGATTTTATTATTTATTTATCATGTAAACTGCACAATATAGTGAAAAAAACATTATTTACAAGAATCACAGCTAATAATAAGGTGTTTTCTTAAATTCTCTATCATTAAGGATTGTCTTCAATCGGACAGTAAATATTTTAATTGAGAAAAAGATCTCTCTACATCTACTGATGTTACAGGAGTAAATTTGAATCATGTGATTTCTGAAACATCGTAATTTACGTTTTTTGCACTTACGTCTTTAGAAAGAATACAAGCTAGACTTTTTACAACTTCAAATCTCGATTTGTAGTATTTTCCCTCTCAAGACATTCTGAATTTAACAAATAAATTTTAGATGCTTGATTTGGCTCCAAAGATCCAACAATCACATTGGCGATGTGCCTGCAAAATCAGGTTGTATTGATACAAAGAAGCTAAATTTTGCAATTTCAAACTTACCTTCCAGCAACATGTCATCTGTTTATATCCCAATCTTATCTTTCATGTTTTATTGAATTTGATCCATTGTGGATTGGTAAGCTCTATCGAGATAATTTTTTTAAGCGTTGATTCATTCGGTAAATTTTCTTTTAAACGCTTTTCAAAAAATGATCACTGTAACGAATTTTGTCGATTGTCAATTGGACGTTTACATAAACGTTTTCAGTCACGGAGTTTATGAAGCGGCCACTTTCTTTTGACTGCTTTTTTATGGAAGTTTTATGGAATTTTATTGAGTAACTTTTTTTCGAAATTCACTGATTTCTGACAGACTTTACAAAACAACACAGAAAAAAACACACTTGAAAAAATATCACTTCCAGACTCCCGCACAACTTTGTTTGATTTGTCGGTAACTGAAAAACGCACTTTCGGCATTATGACAGAGATGATCCTTGTTGTAAGAAGTTCAAAATGAAAAGAATGAAAGTCACAGAAACAAAGTAGATACTTTCATTCATTTTCAGATAAAAGCAGAAAGTAGGGAGGTTTTAATGGGCTAAATTGTGGATTATAGGAGAACCAGAATTAGGTAGTGTAGGTACCGCTTAGAGTCGACAATTTATGACAGGCAGTTATATGCAAAAAAGAACTATTTGTGTATTAAGCGCGCAAAAACATTTATAAATTAAAGTAACCAAAATAGCCATTTTTAGGTATCTCATTTTGCCTGAACATCCGAGCTCAAGTTTCTACCATAATAAACACAATTTACATTCTGATCGAAGAATATGGATATTATTCGTCTTCTTGAAATGGCTACCCGCAAACCAATTTTTAGTGGATGAAGTGGTGTTTCAATATACACATTAGGATTTTCTGTCGACCAAGTTCTCATGTTTTGTAAATTTACATTGCCTTCCAAATGGAATTACTCTGGTCAGTGAAAAACGTTATATATCCAAAATATCGTCATTCATGTTGGTTAAAAGCCTGGAAGTCAGAGCCTGCGGATGTTTGATTTTAGATGGATCTTTGAAATGAATTAGCCAATATCCTATCAAATTTTTCCGCACGAGCATTTTTAATGTGGGTGCAGAATCTGCACCTAATATTAGCGCTCTCGCATTATCTTATACTCACTTTTACGTAAAAAAAAAGACTTTCCTGTTGTCAGTGTGCATACCAATTTTGATCAAAGTAGGTCTAAGGAGTTAAAAGATGTTATCGCATCACCAGATTTTTTCAAAGAATTACATTAATCTATTTTTCATTTATGCAGTTTTTGATGTTTAATGACAGATTGCATTTTAAAGAAACGATTTACATTCATTAGCCAGATTCGACTGCTTCAATATTCCAGTCTCTTGCAAGAAATATTGGAAGTATAATTTCACACAATCTGGAACGATAGTTTAAGGGACGATTTTTGTAGAATTTTAATTTTATGATTTGTCATCATGAATGTTGAAGCTCCTGGTCGCAACTCAAGACATTTAAGTCATAATGAAACTGTACCGACCATTGCCTTAGTCGTAGTCAAAGCTACCTGGCTAGGCTGGTGTTGAACAATCATCAATATCTAGAATTGCAAATCAATTTAGAAAAACCGGAGTATACAAAAGAAGGCCACGACAAGGTCGTAAGGGGACAACAACAGCTGTAGATGACCGTTTTCCAAATACGCATAATTGCATTGCGTACCAGACACTGCACAGTAAGAATGTTTCAAAGCGAACTTTATACCGCTAGAAATGTACAAATTACTACTCAAACCATTAGCAACCGTCTTCGTAATGAAGGAATACGTGCCAGAATATCAGCAAAAGTTCCCAAACTCACCAGAGAGCATCGAGTTACAAGATTACAATTTGCTAGGGAACATGCGGAATGGGATGTTAATAACTGGGCCAGCATTTTGTTTATTGATGAGTCTCGATACTGTTTGTTCACTTCGGACAGAAGTATACCAGTATACAAAAGAGATGGTGAACGCTACGCTCAATGTAATTCTAAAAATACCATGAATTTCGGTGGCGATTCCATTATGGTCTGGAGTGAGATTTCATTCGAAGCACGCAGAGTTAGTGATCGTGCATAATGGTTCTATGACTGCTTATAGGTACATAAAGAGATGTTTTAGAACCACATGTTGTATCCTTTGCGCCATTCTTAGGACCAAATTTTATGTTAATCCGTGATAACGCATGTCCGCATATGTCTCGTATTTGTGCAACAATTCCATAATGAAATCGGGATCAGAGTTTCAGGCTGATCTGCTCAAAGTTCAAACTTGAACCCCATCGAGCATGTTTGGGATCACATTGGGAAGGCTCTGCACAACAATCAAGCTTCAGCAAAAACACTGAACGACCTAAAAACAAAAGTCGCTGTTTTTTTAATTTTGTTTTGCCAATTTCAATTTTGTTTAAATTTATTATAAAAAAGTGTTTTGATAAAGTTTATGTGCTTTAGATTTACCCACAATAATTATGTTGTACCAATAAAGACTGAACACTAACTATTAAAAATTAAGTTAGCGCGTTTAAAGGAAAAACTTAGGTGATGCGTTAATTTTTTTGCGGAATGTAGTTTTATATAAAAGACACTCATAAAATTTTAATTTAAAATGCTTAGTAACCTTGTCATGCGACTAAAGAGTTAAATAATTGCTTTGAAAAATAAGAAGACAACCATCTACACCCTCTTTGATAATCGGATGGTGACTATCTTCTTTAAAGATTGCTTTATACAAGCAAGCTAAAAGTGCCCAATTTCTTATAGTGAGAGAACCAGTTGGGACTAACTCTCCTGGTACCTCGTCTCTCACCGCTCTGGACTTCGTGAGATGGTCGGTTAAGTGACAATAAATGCAATAAAGAAAAAGAACAGATGTGGATAATTAACATAATGTTTGTAAAGAAATACTAACGTATATTTTTTTCGTTTGGACTGCCTTTTATTTCAGTGTGTTTATATTTTTTACACCAGATTAATTTACTAAGACTTATTCTTGAAACAAAAAGTAAGTGGAAATTAATAAAATTAGAAGCAAGTTTAACACCTCGTAGAATTAAAGTTGTTTATTAAAAGAAGAGAAACAAAGGTAGCCACACACTATCGAGTAGTGATTATTGGTAATAACTACTAAAGGCTGATGTCCTTGTCGTTAGGTATCATATTTCATTCGTTCGACAAGATGATTAGGGACACGTAAATTTCAACTCAACCAAAACATGGGAGATAGGAGATTTTTCTTACAATTAAACAAAATTACAAAAACTTTATTCACGTAACTGTGATTGGTTAAAATTATTAAAAATGTAACAATTTAATATGACTTAGTACGGTTAACAAATATAACGTTATCTACAATATAATTAAGAAAAAAAAAGGAATGTATTTTTTTCTAGTTGTTACTTCTATTTATTTAAGTTTGTTTATATTCTATACTCCAGAGTTATTTTCTAAAGACGTAAAGCAACTTTACCCATCCATATCGCGCCAAGGCCTAAAGTAGTTTGGCAGATCCACGATCTGTATATCAAATCACTGTTAAGATGACGCGATACCATTTTCGAACAAATTGAATTTGTTTAATCGAATTTTTTATACCCAATTAGCCTTTGGCGAATGCGGAAAATGCGTGTGTGAATGGCATTTCGCTATCTTGAACCGTTTACGAGAAAATTCGAATTTTGGCTTAAAACTTTGAAAGTTAATAACTCAGGCGCTAAGTAACCGATTTTGATTTTTTTTTCTTTTGTGTGCCTCCATTCGCTGTTTGTGACAAACTGACAAAATTTCATTGTGTTATAATAATAATTGATAATTAATTCCAACCCATTTATAGGATCAACAAAACACAATTGCTGATAGAAAACAGATCCTAGACAAAGCTTATCAAACAACTACAAATTCGAGGCAAACTGTCGAAAGAAATGTCACTCACACAAAGGCACTATTTTATTAGAAGTGCCGCATATAAAATTAACAGGCGAACGATATGACATGTTGGTCATTACTGGTCATAACCTCGTATATGGATAGGCACCATCAACTAAATATACTAATAACTTGAGACACCGTCTCTAGGCAGATTCCAAGCTTCGACGATGTACTTCATAGATTGGGTTCCATATTAAAGCCACATACTCTAATTTTGACTTCATCAAGGTGTTAAATAAAAGTTTAAATGTATAAAAATTGCAAAAATTTCTACAATTTCTATAAATAAATCCGTATGTTTTAAATGCTCAAGAAACGGTTTGACATGATCCTGAAATGTAAACCGACTGTCAAATATTGCACCCATATCTTTAAATGTCTGAGACCGCTCGACGATCACACCATCAATATTATAAGGATAGCGAATAATTAGTTGTTTTCTAGTGAAGGAGACAATCCGACATTTTGAAATATTCAGTTGAATGCAATTTGAGTTACACCACTGAACCACACCGTCCAAATTCTGTTGAAGATCAACACAGACATTATATGACTCAACCATCGTGTAAAGCTTGAAATCATCCGCAAATAACAATTTTCTACACAACACAACATCAGTAATGTCGTTGATACACAAAAGAAACAACAGTGAGCCAAGATTTGACTCCTGAGAGACACCAAAGTCGGCACAAAACCACTAGACAGGAAATTATGATATCATGTGTGTTAGCATGATGATAAAGATGATGATGTTATCATGATGTGTTATCTTAATTAATAATGAAGAAGGGCTGTGCGCCCCCACAATCCTTGGAGCTATATTACCCATTAACGAACTTAGATCTTTGAATTTAACAATGAATCCGTACACAAAATTTGAACTCAATAGGTCAAAACTTTCTCGAATTATCGACATGATATCCTAGAAGACTAGAGAGCGAGTGACATGGACAAAAACCACTCACAATAATTCACCCTGGGTACGAAATTACGCGGTAAACTCATGTAATAAACCATAACCTTGTACGGAAACATCTCAAGGTCTTTTTTCAAAATTGCATGAGTGGTTCCATAGGATAAATTAATTTGCTGCAAGATTCCACACTTCTTCAATAACTTCTGGTGTTCTCTTTTTAGGTCTACCTGTACTTTTTTTCTTAACAATATTTCCAGTTTCTCTTAAGAGTTACAAAATTTTTCACAGAAAAATGAATGTCTTGATAAGAAAAACTAACAACATCAGCTGGAAAACGTTCCCAAAATTCTTCAAAGTAAGCTTACACAGAATAAGACTATTTTCTAGTTTCACACCATTTTAAAAATATTCCAAAAGGAATGATTTGTATTTGTATTTTAAGAAAAAGAATAAGTAAATGATAAAAGCGAACTGAGAACTTCCCACGCGGAAAAAGTTCATATGCTGTTGTGATCAGGTTCTTTATTGATCTTTATTGATCTTTAGTTTAATAAATAAACTAAAGTTTATTTATTTTTTAACTTATTAGATAATACTTATTCTCTTTTATTGTATACATTAGCAATTTATGGAAGTATGTGAACCAAACAATAGCACAATTACTGTTACAGTGATAATCGATCGTATCACCTCCGTGCTATTAAGTGGCAAAAATATATTCGTGAATACTTCAAACGAAACATCGTGCACCATTCCGATACCATTACAAAATATTACTCAGTTTTTAAAATCGAAATGCTTTCCAAATTTAAAGGAAATTGATGACGACACTATCATGCCATCGCATGAATAATAATGATTAGTCATACAAAAATAGACGTGTGCTTTCTGTTTGTACGATGTTAGTGTAACATGTAGGCATATTTTTGTTTAATACGGTCATCGTGCGTGTTTAATGTCAATATTAACGCTGTTAACCAGTGGTGTATTTTAATTTAATTTTAATATAAAATTTCATTTTAAATTAAAATGAAAGATCTCATTTTCAAAAGGCGTAAGCAAAAATACGTAAGTTTTTTTATGAAATACTAGATAATTTAGTTTAATTCTGAGTAGTAGACAATTCAAAACAACACTACTTGAATGCTAGTCTTATACAAAATTGTCTATCTGAAATCAGAATTTAAAGATGGTCTTAAATTTCTTTCAGAAAAAAACTGATATCACTGAAATTGCAACTCGTAATATGAGTATTAATATAATATATATTTAAAGGCTGGCATTCAGTGTTTTGCATGGCCTAATTAATATTATTTAAAATATATCAGTGTTCTTAATATTAAAATTAAATTGGTATTACGTACTAAGGTGGTGTAAGTACAATGTTTATGGTTGAGAATGTAAGATTAGGAAGCATTCCTAAGCATTCACGACCACAAAAATCGCGGTCCTTATACAATTTTTTCCACCAACTGCAAAAATATCGGAGAAATTAAAATAATTATTCAATATTTAACAAAAAATTATGACATCCATTTCTGTATAATAAAAAGAAAATAGTTATAGTAGATGTATACTGCGACGCTCCGTAGGTGTTCATAACAGTCAGCAAACAATTTGAACCTCAGGAAAGTAAGAATATTAATGAAGATATGAAAAAGGATATTAGTTCTATATACTTAATGTTAACAATATGTCTGATTTTGTTTTTAATATCAACATAATTAAAATTTAAAATTATCTGACTGTATTTATTTAGATTTGTCTAAAAAATTCTGCAGGTTGTATTCACTTAGGACCCTTAGCCCTCTTATAACTGTAACAACCAGCAAAACAGTAAATTCCACTTACTCTTCATATAATTTTTCACTTAATGACACACGTACAATACATTGAAAAATTATTATTATTAAGTATAATTTAAGTTAAGGAATTAAAAATTATCCGTCACAAATAATGTTATAATTGCTGCCTATGTATATTCTAACATGTCACGATAATATTATAATCTTTTTTAAAATGTACATAATTTAACATGTTTTTATGTTTTTTTTTTCTGATACTGAATGTTTACTAAAATACCAACCAAAATTATGATAAGTAAATCAGAAGTTCTTAAAAAGTTTTTAAAAAAGTCAAATTGAAGATTTTGAAAAGATGTGGCTTTTTTATATCTTTACTCAAAATACAACATCAAAAAAAAACTGTTCATCAAGGAAACTTGGCATTATTATTAAACATTATTAATTACACTGTTCAACAAGGTTTTTGTTTCGCATACACCAAAAGGTACTTCTTATGTGGTTTTTTGTGCTGAATACGAATGAGATCAGAAATTGTCCATCACCCTTATTTTTTGAGAAACAGTCAACTAAATTTAGAAAAACTGCAGAAAACTGGGAAAACAATAATTTTTTATAATTATTTCAAAAATATATACAGTTAGATTTTCTTTTGTAATCTGATTCACTATAGTGTATGATCAAATTCCAGCAGTAATCAGCCAACATAGAAGGATTCCAGTATTCTTGATACCGTTTTTCCATAACAGCGATATCCGGGTGGAACCTTTCCCCATGCTTATCGCTAACGTCTCCAAGATTGGATGAGAAAAAATCTAAATGAGTATGCAGGAAATGAATTTTCAGAGACATATACAACCCAAAATTTTGTAGAATATAATCAATTCTTTAACAAGTTCCTCGCTTCTATGATTTCCCAGAAAGTTTGCAACAATATTTTTAAAATCAGACCAGGCTCTTTTTAAATTGTTTAAAGTAGACTTAAAGGCTTGAATGCAAATATGTCAAACATGTATTTTGTTGTGATATTTATATTTTATATTAGTCAAAGCCTGCTTGAATTCAAACTATAATAATAAGCCAGTGTAATAGTTATTTGTATACAAAGGTCGCGAAATCTTTCTTTAACGTCCGAGAAAAATTGGCCGCGAGGCCGCGCGCGGCCGAAGCAGGACAGTCTCGAGGACATTATACGATTTCGTGGCCAAGGTGTACACAAAATTT
>QDEB01133541.1:0-10138 GCA_004193795.1 Asbolus verrucosus | reverse complement strand
TACAAACAATTGTTATTTCACATGAAAATGCTTGCAAAATAATGCGAGTGCGCTAATATTAGGTGCAGATTCTGCACCCAGATCAAATAAATTAAATCAATTTCAAAGATCCACACAAATCAAAGATCCACTGAGTTCAAAGATCCACACGCTCCGACTTCCAAGCTTTTTTAATTAAAATATTTGTATTTTTACTAAAGTTTCATCTACACAAAGATTCCTTTTTGTTCGTCTTATCAAAAATGATCAGATAATATGATTATTAAAGAAAATTATGTCAGGAATATAGTATATTATTCTGTTACTATATATTATATACGTGTCATTTAAGGCTAAAATTGTCATTTGACCTTAAAATTTGTTGAATTCTGTACTTTTAAAAATATTAAAAGAACCATGAATCTTGTCAAGACCTGGACCATGATTTTTCGTACTATTTTATGAATAAACTCTTGGAAGTGGGACACAGTCATAATAATTCGGACTGTCTATTCTTGACATATCTTGACACGATCTGTCATGATATTGGATTAGAGGTTATGTAAAAGAGTATGCACCATTTTGTTTAAATTAATAATTCAAAGAATATTACTTAAAATAATAATAAAATGAAAAGTGTATGAATATATCTCGTTTCAGTTTTATAAATAATTCTAGCTTAGAGTCAAGCTGTATGCTTGTATATATTATCCGAACTTGCAGCTAGTTTTACGCAATAAATTGATTTTCTTCATTTGAAACAAGATTCTACAATATAAACTCATATTATTAAAGTTCATGCATTATAATGTTTTCGGATCTAGATCCGGATCTGTTTAGTGTTATGAATTCAGATCGCGATTTGTGATCCAGAGATCAACTCGGATTATACATTCAGATATAAATCCAAATTTTTTTCTAAATCCAGAAAAATTTTACGCAGATCCGGATTGGCCAAATTTGCACATCCAGACCCCACTATTATGTGGGACTTGGTTCTTAAGACACTTGGATCTAATAATTTATAATTAGTATTTAGTAGATATTAAAACAGTTTTTTATTAATGTAAAAAATTTAATAATAATATGTCTTGACACAGATCAAAGAAGTAAGTCCTAATGTAAATCACACGTAAGTTGAATTAAAATTGTTTCATCATTGATAGCAATATAAATAACCTAAATAAATACTCATCCGAGTGCTTTACTGGCGAATATTGATCGGAGTATAATAATGATAATAATTACAATAATAAATCAAAGTTTTTACGAGAGTTTCTTCATTTTGACTGATTCATTAGACTGAAACATTATAAGAAATGTAAATCAGAAGCTAACAAACATTTTTAATGATCTATTAATTTATTAAAAGCCAATTTACCTTTTGGTCATTTTTATTTCACATGCGTATTCGAAATCTTTTTCTGTATCAAATGACTTTTACTCGAGACCTCTCCAATGAAATTATCAGCAAATCATATTTCACGTTCGACACGAAAAAAGCAACATCAAGCAATATTTGTTTACATTTGTATCTCTGTAGAACCGTTATGCGAACGACAATCTCGAAAAAGATGTAATCAGCAATCACAAGTCAATCACAAAATTCGATCCAGAATGTCGTTAGGAAGTTTCTTTCATGTGACAACCAGTGAATCTTTGGCCCCGGAAAAATTTTAAATCACATATTCATTTTACAATTCGGCAAGGTGTGCTCCTCTGGGAAACATTTTTGCTGCATACTGTTTCATTTTTATTATTTAGAATATACCGTGCGATCGAAAAAAAAAAGGAATCAAAGCAAGCCATGAATTTNNAATGTCAATCAACTAATATGTCAATTTTGCAGGTTTGCCAATCTAACAATTAAATGCATGGCTTGCTTTGATTCTTTTTTTTTCGATCGCACGGTATTTAGGTTACGACTGTTATCGTTTATAGGTTACTTCTGATCTCTTTTTCCGTTCCGTCTTTGTAATGGTTCGATGCTCGTGCAACGGACGTTTCATCTCCCCTTTCATAACTATTCATGCATGTTTTGTAGTATACATACAATCTTTCGACTCATCTGTTATGTTTACAAGACCATTGAAGCTGGTGGAAACTGCGTCTCCTGGCTTCGTCATGAATATTAAAATATTATTTTTTGTTACAGAGAGACATGGTATATTTTAATAGCATTAAAAGCATTGTTACTTGCTAACATAAGGTTGGAAGGTTAAATTTTATAAACAAATTATTTAAATGCCTAACCTCTATCGCTAAGTAAATAAATGTTCTAGCGTTTAAGTACACGGACTGTATATAGTATATTGAAAGATTATTCAGAACTNNAATAGCGAGAAGCGTTTTTTTCTTTTTTTTTCAAAGTAGACATTAATTTTCTTTCCGAGGACATCTGTGTTCATCATTTGTTGTTTTCAGTTATGCTTTTATATATAAGAAAACCCTTTTAAAAAACGGGTTTACAGGTTCTAGAAACTGGAATATCAAAATAAATCAAAGCAAGTGCAGTTTTATTAAAACAAACCTTCTTACATCGTCTGTAATATATCAAATTTCCCAGATAAAAAAGTTTTATGACGCAGAGAAGTTGTTTCTCTAATACTTCACTTTTTGTTTGATATATTTTTCTGGTTTTTACTGTTATAGATATTGAGTTATTTACAGCACTGTTAAGTGGGGTAGTTGACAGCAACCATAAGATTTCGTTAAGATATAGTTGTTAAAGTGTTTAATCATTTTATATCGAAAGAGCTCCAATTAAACAGAAAAATTCAAATGATTAGTTCAAACGTAGCTTTTGGAGGAAAGAACTAGTAAAAGTGCATAATTTATAGGACGATCAGAGCTGGAAACTTAGAATCAATCAGTTCTTCAACAAGAAAACATAGAAGAAGTTTTAATTAAGGCTTAAAACAAATAACCCGATGCGGCGTATAAACAGAAAATGGCAAAAATAAATTTTCATCAGCTTCCCAGGCGTTAAACGACTGACTGAAACCAAGAAATCCATAAGATTCGAAGTATCAATCTTGTTTAACGTGTAAATTGCTTCATTTATTACTGGAACCCTCTTGATGAGAATGAAATGGTGTGATCTTACGAAAATCCAAGTCCTTTTAGCTAAATGCGAGAACGACGCTTCGAATATCTATTTCCTGATCATGCGGATTTATTAAACGTTTCTAAATGAAAGCATAAATTCATTGTTTCTTTAACGGCGTTGTAAATTTGAGAGTTTATGTGAAAATATTGAAGCCTAAAAATCATCATAAAGATCAACACCATAAACATTTTATTGATCGCGCCGTAAAAATCATGAGTCTAGAATAAATTTAGGCGTTTGTAAAGTTTTATATCCAAAATAAAAGTGCTTGTGGAATAACGAGATAAATTACACCATCACGTTTATGTCGTCCCCTATTTGTTCAGAATCCATGAATAATGTGATTAATAATGATAGAACGAGATAATCGAATTAATTAAAGTTCTTTCAGCAACGTTGCTTTTAAAGTGGAAATATTCGTATCTAATACCTGGAATTTAGTTTCTGCTTGTTACTGAATATTCGAGTTCATCAGTGCAGAAAACAACCGTCTTTGAAATATGACGTCACGTATCACTTCAACTCCAATTAATGTTGCTTTTCATTTCATCGTGACTGACTGGAATTCTTTCCTTCGACTGGCTATTTAATACGTTGATTAAATTTTTTGAATAAAATGATAAATATGCAGAGTTGAAATTTTCTTAGTACTTGGAAAATGTTGACGTTTACTTTATTTCTGAAACTGAAACTGTTTGATAAAATATTCAACAATTTGATATTCATAGGGGAATTTCGAGCTCGCAAATATCAAGGAGGTAATAAAATATTTCACTCTTTAAGTATACCATTATTGGCTTCTGAAAAGTTATATTGTTCTTCTACGTACATAAATCAGACAGAGTTCACGAAAAGAAGTCAGCGACAAGCACAAGAAACGACGAAATTGAATTGTTTGTAAATTAAAGCCGTTTTTTAGGGAAATGGAAATGCGGAAAAAATACATGATGTAGATCACTGTTCCCAAAATAAAGTAGGTCAATCGGTTCCAACTGATTTACTGAAGGCCAACAAGATATGAAATAAATCACTCACCGATTTATTAAGATTCACGAAAAGTGAAAATATTATTTTACAATATTTCAAAACAATTTAGAATTTATTGAGCTGAAAGGGCAACAAGCCTATTTTTACATGTATTGAAGATAATTTAAAAAACGATCGCTGACAAACTAATTTTTTTAAAACAGAAGTCATAATTAATAAAACATTGTAGACATTTACCAACCAAGTATTCAACTCATTTGTATGAAACCTAGGGGAATGTAAGTCTTCTATTTTTGTCTCGAACCGAATAAAACCTACGGTATTTATTAATGAAACAAAGGCTAGATGGCAGTTACACGAACCAAGTTTAAAGAATGTTGAAGAATTTCCAAGGACATTATTCCCCAATGAGTATAATTTCCCGTTCTCCTCCACATTCCACTCGTGTACAAGACATCTAGAAATTAGAAATTTAATTCGACCAAATATGACGAAAAAACAAAACATATTTTAAAAAATTATCTGTTTTAGTGACAACAATATTGAAATGAGGAAAAAACCTTGTTAACGTTAAATTTAAGGATTCACTATAAAACCATAACGTTTAATCCGTACAGACTGTCTCAAAAGTAATGAAAAATTGACGCAATTAGGTTACAGTTATTCATTTTTTGAAGTTCTAACCATATGAATTCTGCATTGTTTGAATCGAGTTAAATGCGTCTAGTTTGATTTTAACGCAATTTCACGAAATTGACGTCTAAAATTTGAACTACACGTCCGGTTCCAGAGATTTACATAACAAACTTATAAACGCGTTGAATATTTCATATTTTATAGAGAATCAGATCGAGCTGAATAGACTCAAACAGCTCAAGGAGCCCCCACCAGTAAAATTTATTGTGCTTTTAAGTTGTCATGCGGGTTGATAATAGGAAAAAGTTTATATCCAGAGGCAAGGCAATACTACATACTAATTTTTATAAAACATTAAATCGACAATGTTTCAAAAAATCTCAATTTCTTCGAAAACATGATAAATTTTGACATTACTTGATTTGATGCTCATATTCGTCATTTACAGAACATTATTCTCCCTTATTCAGCATTAATGACAATATACAAATATACAATATACGCTATTTCCATTGTTATTGTTTTAACCCACCATTCATCCGATGGCTCGGCATTCACGCTAGAAACTGAAATATTATGGAAGAAAAATGTGCCTACGTGATTACCGTCTTATCTAACTTCTGATATATTGTTCAATGATTAAAAGTTTGTCATTGTTACTATTGTTATTGTCATTGCTATCTTTTGAATCGAATGTAAACGATTTACGTTCGATTTTTCCGCTTGGTTGTGGTCGAATGAAATATCGTGACTTTCCCCGGATAAGTTGTAGGAAAATTACAGCCTGTAATGTTGCACAGGCATTTGCAGTCTTCAATGGTAAGGCGACGGTTATGACTATATAATCTACATATTGAAGCGGGCGTGCCGGTTTACTGATACTACGAATATCTCACAGATTTCTATTGGGGATTTGTAGGGTTTCCGAGCAATTTTCGCAGCTTACGAGGATCAGAGTTTCACTTTGCTTTTGTGTACCTAATATTCTCAGTTTTTGAAGTTTACTTGTTGTAGTAACACTCACCAAAAGTACAATGTACAAATAAAAAAGCTGTGCGGAAACCATTTGAGCGTGGTGGCCTTAAAATAGAATTAATCATTTTTTAATTGGAATTTATGGAAGTCCATTACTGCGTTAAGAAATTAATTATCGTACCGAAATAATTTATTAAATTTAATTATTATCGAATTCAACGTAATTAATGTTTCCCGAGTAAATTACGACATTAGAAAATGCCGCTGAAAAAGTAGATGATAAATGGTCCTTTAAAGAAATCCCTTACAAAATCATACATTTTAATGGAAACAGGGATTTTTAATCCACAGTTTACGTTTATCGCTCGAATCTCATAAATTAACTTCCTTAATGTGAACTTTAAAAACCTTCCGTGAAATTATGACACACATTTTATGTCGAGGAAACTCCGGCTTCCCCCAAATTAAATTAGCTGCAGGTATTACTCTGTCATAATATTTTTACAGCCTTGGAGGTTCGGATGTATAATAGTTTCAAATGAGGTATTTAGCGTTTTAGGCAGTAATTTATGAGCTTGATTAAATTTTTTATCTTGTAATTGGCCATCTCTTTTAACTAAACGCTGCGTCGCCCTCAAATTAAAACCAACAGATAATTTCTGCAAAATAATGCCGTTTTTCCAGCAGAATTACAACTCCAATTTTAAGATCGGTACTGTATTAAGGGACTCAAAAAAGTTGAAGATTTTATCGTGTAGCACCTGTTGCTTAATGCTATCCTTTGTATTATGTTTCGCAAGCACGTTATGGGGTTGGAAGTATCATAATGTTCATGGACAACAATTTTTATTTGGGGAATAACGGAGTTTCCAAAGGGTCTAGACGACCCTTCCTTTATTCATCAGTTGACGGGAAATTTATTGCTACACGTTTGCTTTTAAATAATTTTCACTAAAGAAAGTTCACTAAAAAAATTCATAGCAAATAAAATCTCTTAGAAAAATAATTAAATTAAATTAAGTAAAAATTTATTCAATCTTGAAAAAAATTCAATTTTACCGTTAGTTATTTTAGCTACGGGTATAGTACCAAATTTCTAATCCGTAATATAAACACATTAAATTTAAAAGAAGACTTAATTGTTGAAATTCAAAAGGCGATATTATTATGCTCATGTCATATAGTCAGAAAATTTCTTAACCTAGGTCACACGTTGAACACTAGTGCTGGATTACGTCAGAATGATGATTATTATGCGACAAGACGGCGGTAGTTATGCTGGATTAAAATTATCATCACTTTTTAATTTTATTTAACTTTGTTTTACTGTCCTAAAAATGAAGCAAAATGATTAATTGAATACTAATAATAACAATAATATAGAAAAAATGTTTTCTTGACCTTTTTCAGAGCATCATTAAGGATAAAAATGATACTCTTTTAACACTCTAAAAATTGATATTAATAAACAATATAAAACAAGAATATATTTGCATTAATTATTTTTTAATTGGAATTTATGGAAGTCCATTATTGCGTTACGAAATTAATTATCGTAATCTGAAGTTAATGTTAAAGTCTCACAGACCTAGCTAAAGAGGTTAAATATACATCTCCTATCCATATCCGTATGATCAATACTAGGAACTATAAAAAGAATATAATCAATTATACTTTTGTTAACGCGAGAGATACGGAATTTGTAAGGAAGTATCAAAGACAATCGAATATTTTATCTCGTCTTGTACTGTTTGTCAGAATTGTTCATGAATAATTAGATTTAAAGTTTAATTTGATAGAATCATACGTCATACCACCAATACACATGAAACAATTATTTAGAAAACAAAAACTGTAAACTATTAGTTAAAAGAGTCTGCTAGAACTGTTTTTAACTGATACACACATTAACGGCAATAGACCTGATATTGTTTTCGACAGAAATAACGGACGTCTCTTGTCAGCTACTGTGCCAAATTCACACGATATGTTACAATCAAAAAATTTATGGATCTTCGAAAAAATTCCACTTTGTCACCACTTATATCAGTCATGGGTATAATAGTGAACATTGAACGAAGTCCAAATCGTGACGGGTTAAATTCAAAATAATAACTTTTAAAAAAGTAAATTTAAAGGCTATTTTTAAGTACTAATAAAAGGGAAAATAATTCAGTTTTCCTTACTGATAAGCAATATTGACTTCTAAGAAGTAGTGTCTTACGACTTCTAAAGAAAAAGTGAAATTGTATGAGACTGAGGGATGAAAGAAGTTGTGCATGTGAGTGGCCACGCTTCCGTGATCAGCGAGTTTGTGAATAACAACTTTCAGGAAAATGCTCAAATTCTTAAAAATATAAATATTAGATATCGTTTTTAGTCAACATGAACAATTATTTAGTAATTTTACCGAATTTGCAAACAAGGCTTCAAGTTATTGACTGTTTAAACGTGAAGTGGGCGTGAATATGCCTAAGCAAACTTCGGAGCTAATATTCATAAAATATTCAAGATCTTTATCCTGTCTCATTTTATTGGGTGCTTAATTTTAATGTGCAATCATCTCGAGTGGATTTTTGATTAATTTCAGCATTTTGAAACTCTTCTGTATCTATCACTTCGTCTGATGTCATACGATAAAAAATGTAAAGCCGAGACAATGGTTATTCAAATTTGAGTGCGTACTGACTATTTAATTTACAGGCTACCGTATGTAAATTTTTCACTCGATGATTTAGTTTCGTCAAAACATGCAATTCATATGGTGTCAAAAGTTGTAGTAATTCATCAAATGGATTAATGAATGTTTCTGAGGAGAACGAATTTGCTGAGAAGCTTTACAGAAACTTGTATCGTTTTGCCGATTTATGTATCGCCAAGGAAAAGGTAAAAGAGTATTCTAAAATCGTCACACATGAGGTTTTTACTATTTGGCTCACCATTTTTTTTTTCAGGAAGATGATGGCATAAATCAATGTCGCCGTCTGAAATGAAAAACGGCAGCTTTTCAGACCTCTGCTGCTTAAATATACATAAACTTCTCTGAGCAGCAAATCTCCCGGCAGGAATATTTACCTATATATGAATTCCAATAGGACTGGCAATGTTTAACCACTTAAAAACATAAAAAGGGTCGCAATTTTGTTCCGACATTTCAGTTTTGTTTTAGGTTACAAACTCAATATTTACACTTAAAGAAATTTGGGTGTACTAAATATTTAATTTGTGAGGATATCAAGTTTATTTTACGTTCCTGCAAACATCTGAAAACCAGTCGTATTATTCAAATCTGTTTAAATTTGGAAAAGAAAACGCGTAATAATTGGGCTGATTTAGAAAATGGTGAACATGACGAATTCTATTTCAGCGGGGCGCATTTAAAATAAATTACGTTTCATTATTACTTTGATATTCATTCAAGTTTCAGTAAATATCAGAGATACATCATTAAAATATGACAGAGTAAGAGAACTTCTCAAAGAAAACGTGAAATACAAAAAAAAAACATTTTCTTTTCTCATAAATTGCTGAACTTTGAAACTGTCAGATAAATTCCCAATAAAGAAAGCTGCAGAATTAATGAGAATGTTTAGAAAAGAGTATTCATTATGGAATTCACAATTTTTTTCGCGTGCTCTTTATGCTCTGAAAATTCATTATGATGCACTCACAATCTAGCTGGACTATCATCGAATTAATTATAAAACTTCATATAGAGCTTTCTCTCATCTCTGCTTTTAGAATAGTTACAATGAAATGTTCAAAGCGGCACGTTTATTACTTTTGATCCAATTTCGAGTTCATTGGTAAGTCATAAAATATTGGAAATATTTTTAAAAATCTGATCCATATCAATATAGAAAGCTTTTAAAATAAAAGCTTTCAGGATAATTTTTATTGAATAAAGTAGGTCTAGTTGAAACAAATTGGATTCTTCCTTCTGATTTTTTACGTAGTTTGATTAATGCTTTATTTAAGGAAAACTAGCATGTTTTCAAAAACGAATTATAATCATAATAATTGTGCTTTCAATATTTATCGTTCTTTCCATTTTGCTATTCTTAACAATTTATTATATTGATCTACCTAAAAACAAAATATTTTTTAGCAAATAAAGAGAAATCACCAATAAAAAGCAGCATTACAGTTGTCTTTTTGGGATCAGGAAGACCGCATGCGACAAGTTTCTCTTCTAAAGCACTCTTAGCAAAATGTCTTTGTGATGCTAAATCATCGATAAATTTTTCAAAGCTTGGATAGTCAATTCTCGGTAAGCTAAAATACCTTTCTTTATTTAAACCATTTTCAAAATGTCTATGCACACTTGAATTTGGCAAAACATGCTTCCGTTTCTGCTGCTGTGATCCTTCTGCCAAATATTTGTGCCTGAATGAACCACTGATTAATTTGATGTAAAGCAATCGTTTCATGCAGTCGTGAAAAAAGAACGAA
>QDEB01133535.1:0-11890 GCA_004193795.1 Asbolus verrucosus | reverse complement strand
TAACGTATGGAACGAAAGTTGTCGGAAAAATTTGAAAAAATTGAGATTAATGGAAGAAGTTAAACCAAATTTGTGTCAAATTGAAGACAATGGCCCCCTTTTAGTAGTTTAGTGTTGTTCCTTGTTTTTAAAGACCCCCATAATTGCATATTAACAACTGGATTTAATTAAAGTTTCTTAAGTTTAATTTTTTGAATATTTTTCTGAAAATTTTCGTTCCATACGTTATTAGAACTAAATACTGCGAACTTCTCAGTTTACAGTTGGTGATGACGAAATTTGAAAATTAGAATATTTTTGAATTTTTAAAATAAAATTGACGTATTTTTATTTTTTCAAATTTGACAGACTTGGAATCTCAGAACTTAGAGTGATGACTTTTGTCAGTAGAACCAATAATTGAAACCAAGATTGGTGATTTTGATTTAATAATAATATTTATTCCAAGAGACAACATTTGTAGAACATGTCAGATACGCAAACTAAATTTATTAATAACAATTGAAATTACATTTAAAAAATTCATTAAACCTAAATCGCTGGGAACTAAATACGAATAGAAAAAATAACTGCAATCTTTAGATCTTTTCTAATACTTTCTTGAATTCTTGAATTATTGAAATAAATATATTAGCCAACTAGTTTTATTATAAAATCAGTTATTAAAACTATTACTGTTGTAACCAACATCTGATTGGTTAATAATACATAAACAGACTGTTGGCCAAGGGTACTATACCTGATCGATTGTAACCCAATAATGTGAGTGAAAATCTAGGGAAGATTCTCAGCTGGAAAAGCTCCTGAATAAGTAAAGGGAGTCCTTTATAAGGGTGCAGTCAGTTTTCCGCCCTGGTCTCGTATTCCTTGACCAATCAGTCTGGCACGCTTCGAAAATTATTAACAGTACCTTTAATTCTTGATGAAAGTGAGTCACGTATTTGCGTTAAAAGAACTCGGATCGATAAAACGCCGGAAAAAAGGGAGTCGATGCCGGTAACAATAATCAAAAACATTAACCATATACACACAAATTTCGGTGCGTTTATCCCCTTTAAAATGTAATTTAAATTCTATTAATACCCACTGTTGCGGTTCTAATAAAGTTGCGTAATTTACTGTGAATTTTTCATAATGAGACCGCATACCGAGGTGGTGGTTGTGAAATTCTTCCTTAATTCCTAATTTGACTTATTTACGTTTTTTTTTTTTTTTCATATCGCCAGGTATAGTGGTTGTATTCCTAGGCCGAACTGAAATGATCGTTTTAGGTGTAAATATTTCGTTTCTGGTTGGAGGGAAACAGATGCTATCTAAAATTCTCTGATTTGTGCTGTGATCAATATTGTTCGAGTCTGTCGTTTAAGCTAAATTTATTGCTTTATAAATTCCCCAGCGTCCTAATTCTTCAGGTTTATATCACGATTTCGACGCGTCACGTGTCTAAATAATAACTTGCCCAAATATCCCCCCAACAAAAAACAAACGCGAGATTTTTTTCTTTAAGCCCAACAGCGAAAGGAAATCGAGTCCTAAGTGGAAATCCCAGAATCACTCGGCGTTTCAGTACGTTTGGAATGAGTGACGTGGGCAGGAGTGGAACTAATGAAACAAGGGACTGATTCAAAAATTATTTAAGGCAAAAACTTCATCTCTGCACGTCTTAAAAAACGAATAAACAATTACTACATCCAAGCTTCAATGAGATTAAGATCAAGAATACGAAAATTTGAAATAAAATGACCCTCATTGAGGGAAAACGAAAATTTAAAACTGAAAGTATATTAGCGATGTAAGTATTTTTCATTTTCCTTGATCCTTATCCTTATCCTTTCCATATCCTTGATCTATTATAAAAAAAATCCTATAACATTTTTCCTGAATTTCAGTTGATGTTTCTGACATTTTTTATTAATATTTTTGCTATTTTTACTACATAAAATTTTGAACTATTTTTATTTGTTTTACCTTCGCTAAAACCAAATTTTTTAAAGAAGTTAACATTAAATATTAAAAATCAGATCATAAAAGTGAAATAAACCGGAAATTAAATCTAATATATTTCATTCACATGAATTCGAAAGGAGCTAAAAATGTCGTTCTAACGAAAACGAAATAATGAAAAACAGTTTTCTATTTGAAAAACATAATTTAAGTGTTACTTCCGAGAGAAAATAATATTTTCACGTTAACCTATAATTTCATAATACACTCTGCATATACGAACTTAAATTTCAAGAAAATCCTTGTTAGGATAATCTAATATTAGTCACCCTTAGACACGGCAGAAACTTAGATTGCTTTAGGTCGATCTATATAGAGACATTCTGTATGAGCAAGAATTGGGCAGTCTGTCAAGATTATTTTCTTAGTAAATAATACATTAATTAAAATGTAAATTACAAAAAATGCTAAACATCTTCTGCCGTTTAGATAAATGTTTGATTCCGTTGTTCGATTTTTGTTCAAAATATGTTTTTCCAAAATTAAAAAAAATGTAAACCTCTCCGAAAAGATCTTACATTGGATATTGCTGTTTCTTAAGACCTTAATGAACCGACTAAATTTTCAGAAAAATCTGGCTTGAATAAAAACAAATGAAAATCGCATATAAATCCCAAAAAAGTTGGATAGCGTCATTTAAAAATGAGGTGACCTTATGTCACAATTTTCGAAATTTCAAAATTATTTTACATGATGTTATGCTCTTTCAGATCAGATTAATTTTTTGTGCTTTACCATTAAAAGAATGATTTTAAATAAAAACTGCTGTGAAAGAGCCAAAATTGAATTTTCCAAGATTTTATGAAAACAGTTTTTTTCTGTTTTTGGTTCTTAATTTCGAAATGTATTCAAATTTTACGAATCATTTTATGAATTTAGAGTTCGCGAAAGAGAAAATATTTTTCAAAATTTATGAAACTCGATCAAGTTCCTAAATTAATTTTCCCAATGCCTCGAAGATTTTTTCAAATGATTGTTTACACCGAAGAGAACACGAGAACGAGTTACAAAGTCATAAGAGGTCAAACATGGACAGAGCAATACTATTAATTCAATTATTTTTATAAAATTTTTAAAAAATGTTGTACAAAAAATTTTTATCTTAACGAAATGAGCAATCTTGAATGATTCAAGATAAAGTTTATTGAAAGTTCAGAGGTGAAGTTATTTAATATATGGAAAAAGGATGATGGGATAAAAAATGCCTAACAAAAACAAAAAAATTGTTTCATGTGACCCACCTCATGTCAGCTCCAGCCAACCCGTCTTGACGGATAATTTTTTCTAATATGTTAAAAAAGACGTTTTCCCAAAGCCCTCACAATACTAAAAGTGACATTAGGTTAAAGAAAAATTGAACAAAATATTCGTTTCATTCTGACATACGCAGAATCCCGAAATGGAGCTTTCCATTTCATCTGACGCAAGCAGTACACGGTAAGATTGACATACTGTCAGGTGCCTCGGGCTCAAAGTAAAAAAACATAAGACAGGATTTAGACCACTCACAAACGTAACTGCTCTGTCGAGTAGGTTCCTGCATGTAAATGCTGAATTTTCTAGTCGTAGACGAAGCTCAAATGACTTGAGGATGAATGTGTGTTTAGTTGTCAACCTAGGGGCGGATATAGGTCAGCGAACAGTAAAGATGCTACCTCTACAAATCGATGATGGTGTTCTATTATTTGCCACCGCTGGTGTGACAAGCACAGCTCTGTTAAATGCAGTCGAGTGATATCCTAAGGCGGATCTGAATGATGAAACCGCTACATCGAAGTTCTTATAAAACGCACAAGAGAACAGTTTTATCAATAGAGAGCGGATTTTGTGCGATTCATAACTACAATATCGCTCTCATCATCTGAAAAGCATACAAAAAAATTTGGCATGTATTGTACTTTTGTTTTCTGCCATTGTACTTTCATAAAGTCCAATCACCAAAGTGTTCCTCAACCAAAACGACCATTTTAGTCCCTTTTCTCACATAAATACTTTTTTTTTATTAAAAATTTTATAAACATTATTTTATAGATTTAAAATGCGCCGTAAATATTGATTCACAGGATTTTCTAAAGAGTTTAACAATACATGATAATCGATGCAAGGCCAGATATCAACTGTTGTACCGTATCATCGTTATAAATTATCCCAATCATTTTTTAATAACTTGTAATAATTAAAACTCCAGTTGTCTTGAAGTTGAAAAATGAGTAATTAAAAAGATTCGACAATTGATGAATTTTCCATGAAAAAAGAAATAATACAATAATTATAGAAAAACACAATTATGATGTGCGGTAACGTCACATAGAAAATTTAAAAAAATGACAGTAGTTTACAGCCTCTTTTTAACCATTTCAATTTCCCAAATTTCAAATTAAAAAAATTAAAATGTGGTTTTGGTGATTGGACACCTTGTTTTGAAAAGCTTCACTGCATTTAGTTCTGCTCTCTACTTATTAGAGAGCGAAATGGATGATACATCTCATTGATGTGCGAGTCGAAATTTCATCTAAGATTTAATGCTAAACTTAACGAGATTTTTTCGCCGATTTAGAGATAAATAATGATGTGTGGATTCTTTAGGAATTCTGATAGTATCAGAATGAATTGGCGAAGTGGTGCGGAGAAACAAAATAACTGGAACCCTATTTTGAGTGATTAATGCTTTGTGTGCCTTTTCTGAGAATGTTATCATGAGCTGTATCAGCAATTAAAAGTTTAATAATTGCGGGGGAAGTTATTGAATCTGAAATTTGATCAGTTTTTTCTTATTTATAATTTCCCCATTTAGTCTTGCAAAAAAACTGTTAACAAGCTCTTACATAATTACCTAAGGGGTTAATTTATAACCTCGTCGAAGAATAGGTAATTTATAAAGAAGACACTCTTGTCGATGTCTTTGATCTTTCTATTCAGCTTTTTGTGACCTTAAAATACTGTTACCACGTACATCATATTTTTCTTTTCACGTTCTTGTCCTGTTTCCATTTATATTTTCTGTTTTATGATATTTTTTCTTTATTTTCCCTATCATATTTATTTTAGTCCCTATCTGTTATCACTTAACAAAGGTATTGTTTATTTATTTAATTTATATTTCATCCACCAAATGAAATTATGTTTTAATTTTCTCTGTTTATTTCTCTTTTTTTTTTTAATTATGACCTTCCCAGTTTCCGAAACTGTTCTTCTAAATCAATTAATGAAGTTTCGATTTTTTACCTGCATCTTTTTCCAATTTATATTACTCTTGTTCGCTAAAAGTATCGAATAAAATTTTGAAAACCAGTGATTATGTTTGTCAAATTTATGGATTTAAATCAAAGCAACAAAAATAGAAAAATTAAACAAGTGCGCTACGTACGCGCGTCTTGTAATTAAAATTCTAAAATGTAAATGAATTTTTTGGAAAATGGTTCAAGTCATCGAAGTGGCATACTCATTAATGTATTTTCCATCTAATGATTGTTGTTCATAATTGTTAGCTTTCACGAACTTTCAATTCCTAAAACATTTCACGAAGAAAATTCACAAGAAATTTACATTTTCCGCCGTAGATGATGAAGAAGTTTTCCACGATAAACTGCTTTTATAGTTGTATTTGCATTTATATTGTGCTTTATAAAATAAATATTCATCAAATATAGCGTCCTAATTGAAGAAATTTCCTTGAAATCTCTTATTTAACTACTTTAGAATGAATTTTCCGTTTCATCCCTGAGGAATCGAAAGAATGCGGTCATGGTTTTTGGAATAATGTTGCTTGCATGATTTCGGGCAATTTTTCACGTATCTCGTGTCCGCCGTGGATAATGGGTAATGAGTGAGAAAAATTCGAAAAATGTTGCGGAAAAACTTTTTAGGAATGATTGATTTTCTGAAGGAAAGTTAGTCCATAGAGGAAACCTTCCCAGACTTGAAAATGTCGATCTTGTCCCGATGGACTCGCTGTTGCCTCTAGACGAATTCATCAATTTTAAACAAGATTTATTATATGCAACTGACAAATTGACTGCGGCTAAGTGTGCGTGTAATTGAATTTATTGTGAATTGTTAAAGCAGAAACGTCTCAAAGACACCGATTATCCTCAACTAGTAATTAAACCTTTTATACATTTAGAAAAATATTAATAATTGTTAAGTTGAAATAACCAAAGAAATCGTTATTTTAACAGACATAAAAGCCAGATGAACAATAATTACAAAACCTTACCAAAATGACTGCCGGATGAAATGGCTTTTGTTAATTAAAATTGCTCTCAAGAGGCTTTTCTCATTTAAACAATGGTTTTTACATGAATAATGAGTATTATCCATGGCCAGTTTTGTGTTATTTTCTGAGTTTCTGTTTCAGTCCTCTCACATTTGTGTCTCATACCTAGAGCAATTCTAGCTTTTAAAAATAGTATTGCATTGTCCTTAAATAAGAATTTTCCATAGTCATTAACATTTTTTCAAAAATTATTATTTTTTACAAACAACAATGTTTCTAACATACATAACATTCTAACAAACTCGTATATGTCAAAATTTTCATTTTTGATTAAATGGATTCAAAAATCGCAAAATGAATAAAATATTTCAAATTGAAGACCATAACTTCAAAAGGGTCTAAGTGCCAAAAATGGGAAACACGATATTTTGTCACTAAATGGATGTAGGTATATACTAAGTCTAGTGAGATTCAAAGGGGTCTATGTGCCAGAGGATATCAGAATAGATGTACAAACGCATAGTAAATGGTGCTATCTGTATACGCCATAAACAATAATTGGAGTCAAAAGAGTCATAATTTAATTTTTGTTTTTTGGCACTTAGACCTTTTTGAAGTTAAGGTCTTCAATTATTAACAAAATCACATTGTTACTAATGGATTATTTGATACAAAACTGTTTTTTAAAATCATATTTGAGAAGCTATTCACTTTTTATCCTAATACAATTGTATTAGGATAAAAATCTTATGTATTGACATATATTTAAAACAAAGTAAATAACCACAAAAGCATATGTTTATAAAATTAACTTTCTTAAATTTTATAGAATACAACAGTATAAACAATAATCATAACAGTGGAAAATAAAAGTAACCAATAAAAGTATATAATACATTTATTTAAAAAAATACTTAAATAACTGAAGTATGTCGATCTTTGTCTGTTCGATGACATTTCATTGTCTCTCTCAATTTTAGAAATTCTGTCAATACAACACTGTATAATAATTAAGTACGCTTGTGCTGTATCCAAAATATGTTAAAAGGGCGCTGTCCTTCTGTCAGTCTTTTTTTGGTTTCTGAATATTCTGGAAACTATTTCAATGAACAACTTAATTTATTAATTTGTTAGTAAGTGCAAAGAAAAAATGCATTATCAATTTCATAAATTCAATATGGAAAACCACTAAAAAGGTACTAGATAAACTATATATTTCAAGTGTTACATGGAATACTTTATTAAAATATGATCTTAAGATTTTCTCCACCCCACAGTATCTTGATTAGTTAGTATCAAAATCATTTTATGTTTTGCCTGCGTTAAATTGATGAATCAAAATGAAAATTTTTTGTTTCGACATTAAGATAAATAAAAGGAAAGAATTTCAAATGTTTTTGTAATTTTACATTATAAGATAATAAAGAAATATAACTCAATAATCTGTAGTTAAAATGTATCACAAAAAATTCCATTTACAGGGGCTTGTGATTATTTCATTAATTAATTGATATTGCTACTAACGAGAAAAGTTGAATGACATGAAAAATCATATTTTTAAAATACGATAAAAAAAATTTTAGAAAAAGATTTTTGAATGAATCATTTCAAAGGTGATGCTAACGTTAGCATGAAATATGAATGAAACTCCCTTTATAAAGCAGACCTATTGTCTTGAATAGAAAATTCGTCCACGATCTTAGTATTTCTAGAACTGCGCCATCCGAGACTAGAATACGAAATATTTGTCGTTTTATGTATAAAAGATAAAACTCGTTTATAAAACGAAAATTAAGTGACCGTGAAGAAAAAAAAATGTTTTGTGACGAATAACCGCTGCTGTAACAAGCCAGCAAATTGGCAACTGAAGC
Source organism: Asbolus verrucosus (assembly GCA_004193795.1). Classification (NCBI taxonomy): domain Eukaryota; kingdom Metazoa; phylum Arthropoda; class Insecta; order Coleoptera; family Tenebrionidae; genus Asbolus; species Asbolus verrucosus. Next base: position 3,799 of record QDEB01133535.1, on the reverse strand, counting down.
AGGCAAATGAAGTTCTCTTCAGACCTTATTGAATTTGCAATTTTTTTGGGCTTATATTTAAACAACGGTTGCGTCTCTTGAATTTTTAGTTATTTTTAATTTTATGTTGATTGTTAAGGAAAATCTATCCCTCCGGGGTGGGTTACTTATAAAAATTCCCACGCAAGCACCTCTGAAAAATGTAAATTTAGAGATTTCAGATTTTCATGAGGTGTGGTGCGTGAAAAATTTATTTATTACACTCGGCAATATAAATAATGTATTTTTTATGTTTTTAACGACGTGTACAACGACCATAAAAATGAATTTTAATTTAAGAATCCAGTCACCGCCCTCATTACGCACGAGTACTTTTTAAGTGAAGCTTAAAAGCTGCATCGTAAAAACACGTGAGCTTTTCCACTAACGAATTTCTATCGCCAATTCCGGCATAACTGCCGCCGGTCATGGCTTTTATGGCCCCAATAAAGCCCCACAAACGGGCAGTTACATTTAAAGGATTAAAAGGACAATATTCCAACGCGGAGGCCAAAATATTCGGTGCCGCAATATTTAATAAAGCATCCGCAGCAATTCAGCTGGCACGATAGACAATTTTCTCACGAAACTAAAAACTCGTCAATATGTTTTATATGAAGCGGCTAGATCGTGCCAAAGATAGGAAATTCTATCGATCCTTCCACTATTTGAACATACTTTATGATGATTTTTTTTCCGTTGACAATGAACTCGCGCCAGTTATGAAAAAGCTCGCTGAAAAACTTGCTGAAAAAGCAGTAGCGGAGACTGCAGATCAAGTAAAGGGGAAATGGCTTGTTGTTACGTCATTAATCTAATCCAATTTAATACGTCAAAGAAAGTGGATTTGTTGAATACCGAATTACGTTTTGTTGTGAGAGAAGACGTAATTGGAAAAATGGAGTAGTCTTAAATGTTTGAGCATATGTCAAAAAATTGGAAACGATCGATGACGTTAGAAGTGCCGCTAGACTCAATTATTTTGTGTTGATCTAGTTCCCGGTGTTGCTCTTTATTCAGTTCAGATTAAATAAACATGAGAGTAAGATGTTTATTCGAGGTGTTGAAATGTACCAACAGTAGCATACTCAGGCAATCCAAAATACAACAAACATTTAATTTGTATGGCGATGAGTATTTTAGGTTGCGGAATAGCTAACAGGTTCAGTTTTGATAACGATAATTGTTGCATTTGTTGTTGTTGTAAAAAATGAAAATAAAAATAAGATGCTTTATCTAAAATCAGTTTCGTTCAAGCCAAAACTCTCTTATTAGATTACACAATTTAATAATAACGCCGAGATTTTCATTTTTCTTATTAGAAAATTTCATGAAAAACAAGTATTTACATTATTATACAAAAAACTTGTTTTGGTAAATCTAAATTATGTTCCAATAATATGTCACTCGCCCGTAAATGCTTTATGAACTTGAAACGTGTGTGTTAAAATCAATTACACTATTTATTAGAAATTCACTTATTGGTTAAAAAAATTTACTTTAAATCTAAGTTGTCATAAGCATTATGACAACAGCATCAGTATTTTCAGCACAAACGTTTCAAAGTTACAACACTTGCACGGATGAGTGGCATACGCCAGAATTTGACAACCAAAATTAAATAAGTTTAGAATACACCTCTACATCTTAGAAATAAAAATAAATTTTGAATGAACTTCAACAGTCTGAAATACATTCAATAAAATTTGTAAAATTGTATAAACTGTCAAAATTTTTATTTTTGAATTTTTGTTGAAAATCTGTAAAAATGTATGGAAACCAATTTTTTTTCAAATGAGCTTTATACAATTGTATAAAATTTATGAAATGTAATGAAAAACCATGAATGTAGTACACATCTTTTTCTTCCTTGATGGGGTAACTACTCAGAAGAACATGAGATTTTTGCGAAATCAGTAGAAAATTTTCAAAAATTTTATTCTAATTATTCTCATTAAATTTCAGCCAAAACACTATGCCATTACTAACAAAACTAAAGGCTTTTAATGCCTCATGAACATAATAAAAACTAAAATATTTTTTGAACCAACTGAAATGAAAATTTTTTTCACTGACAAACTACAAATTTCACCACATTTTTTGAGTATATGGCATATATATATGCCGCCAACGCGACTGAATTAACCTTTGCCAGGCCGGACCTCTTAAAAATGTTTTTAATTGGACCACATTACATCAACTTTAATTGATTTTCTACAGTCGAGCAACATGAAAATGACCATAAACCCCTTTAATACATTATTGTATTAGATTACGACACGTAAATACAGTTGCTAACATTCAGTTTATTATTATGCAACTCGAAGTTTTAAACACAAACTCCATTAACAACCACATTATTGGCACAATTTGCATCATCAAATTTTCAATGGAAATTCGTCTTTTATAGATTTGGCAATAGAGTGGAATTAATATTACAATATTGACATTACTAGTAAGTTTGTGCTAATCGATATCATGAACTAATAATAAAATTGTTATTTTTTTATTGTTCTTACGTGGTCTTATCAGATGTAAAAACAGTTTCTTGTGACGTCTGCTATAATATTCATTCTTTTATGCAAAAGCCGTTAATTTAGAAATTAGATTGGAAATAATCGAATTGCAATAGCGAACTATTTCAATCATTAAATATCGTCAAATTGCAAAATTCGATTGGGATTTAAAGCAGGACTTTCCAGATATTTTATTTCAGGGCCATATTTTTTATTATTATTGTTTGAAATGTGAGTTACGCCACATTGTAAATATGGTTATTCACCTCGTTTGGTGTTATTTCCAAACGCAATAAAAATCCGCCAAGATTGTCTTCAGGATAACCCTAATCCTTAAGCAAACTTAATTTTTTATTGCAGCAGCGCCTTGGTTATTAACTCTGCTCATAAATCTGATTTAATGTTAATGTTATCATAAACAACCTCTTTTGCACTGAAGTCACCAAAATATTAAGCGAATGAAATTAAAAAGGCACCCCCATGAAGTGATGCACGAAAATCCAACATGGCTGGATGTTCCGGTCATATAACACGTAAAGATCGTATCCTGTAAGAAGTTATAAATTAATTCAGACGAGTCCAAAGAACTTTACATTTTCCCACCCTACGCCTAATTTATTGAGGTGTAACGGTGTTATATTAGGGTGTAAAACATCGAATGTCATAACTTTGGAAATTTTTTTGGATAATGGTAGATAAGGAAGGACAACGAAAATATTTACATTATTATATGGAAATAGATAAAGCAAACAAGAGAGCGTTTAAATAATCATAGCTACGTAAAAATAATAACAGAGTAAAGTCCTTTCTGATTATTTCCCCGAATTGTTAAATTGTAATCTATCTGTATCTTCCTGTGTAATCAAAGAAAAAATGTTCACCTTGACACGCACTAAACCTGTAATAAATAATTTTTAATTAATATTTACAAACACACGTATCTTACTGCCATCTATGATTAGATTCAGATACGAGCGTTGTACGATTTATTTTTTGGTTTTTACCACTTGAGCAGTTTTGTTTACCGTTCGCAGGTCGAACATAAACCAGACGTCCATTCCGACCGATTATCACGCACTGAAATATTTTTTAAATTGGTTTCGTCTTATTTACTTTAAATCTTTGGCCTTTGTCCAGCGGGCTGTTGAATCTGTTACGTTTAAAAAAGTTTTAAAGCGAGTCATGGCCCGTAAAATCGATTTTATGTCAGGTGGACATGCGTTAAATTAGCATAATCTATAATTTAAACGGTCATCCCTTTATTA
>QDEB01133491.1:41839-64569 GCA_004193795.1 Asbolus verrucosus | reverse complement strand
ATATATACGCTTGAACGGACGAATAAAGATATCTGAAACAGTCATGCATTTCTAAAAATTTAAATACAATATAAAATACAATATTAATTTTTAGATTTTAAATTAAAAAACTTGTTAACAATTGGACATTGTTTAGTAAATTACTGAGAAATAAAATTTTAAACAAAAAATTGTTTATTTACACATCTACATTATGTAAATAAGAAATGAAAGAGTTTAGGTGCAGATGCTCACATGATTACAAATTTTGTTTATTTGTTGTTTGTTAATTTTAAATGATTTAAGTATGTGCAAGTATATATATGTATCCATGCACAAAAAAAAAATGTAAAAGTAAGTATACATATTTAAGTATAGCTAATGTAAAATATGTAGAAGATTTAAATTCGAATCCAACCGTTGTTTTTGATTCAGTAATAATTTATTATTTTTGCTAAGTTTCGAACATTCTTGATTATTTCTTATTAAAATACATATTATTTTAACTTTATTTAACTTATTATTTATTCTGGAAACAATAACAATTATACACGTTTTTCTTTTTTGTTGCTTATGCATTCCTATATTATTTTTACAAAAACCAATATGAAATTTTTACTTCATTCCGTTACTGTAAGAATCTTCTTAGCCCATCACTATTACCCTGCTCTTCTACATATGTTGTATTTTGTAACTAATTAAATATTTCAGAACACTTATTAAATAAAATTGATTTTTTTTAATCTACCGCCACCCAGCACGGTCATCAGGCCGGATATTCACACATCATCGCCGATATTGATATCATATGTTGATATATTTTTAACCTAGTGTAATTACCGTCGTCTAGCCGCATTATAATTATCATTTTGACGTAGTTCAGCCCTAGTGTTCAATGTATGATCAATGTTAAGAAATTTTTTGACCATGTGACATGAATATAATAATATCACCTTTTGAAATTCAACAATAAAATTTTCTTTTAAATATAAGATGTTTATATTACGTCTTAGAGATTTGGGTACTTTAAATAATTAACGATAAAATTGATTTTTTTTTAAGATTCTATAAATTTTTAATTGCAACAGAAAATTTGTCAATATATTTGTCAATTTTTGTGTTGTAGGTCTGTAAGAGGTTGTGGGAATTTGGCATAGCAATATCGAAGAGATATACCTGTCGGTTCTGTCTATTGAATGAAATGATATCAAGCCTGTTGCTGACGATATGTGTATCGATTAAAACACTTTTGTTTACACTTTATAGTTATCGTTTTCCAAATAACTACCAGGTGTGTATTGATAGTGCGATTTATAAACTTGAATTAAATTTTATTTTACAGCCAGTTGTTGATGTATAATTATGCCAAACTGATCATGTCTTTTTTTGTATTCGGTTTGTGCCAAAACAGAACAAGATGAAATGATGTGTTCAATTGTCTCTGATTCTGCCTTACAAATCCTACATCTATNNTATATTAGATCTTTTTAACCAAGCGTGTGAAGCTTTAATGCCAATTTCTGGTTGTTCGAGTTCATGGAAACATTTTCCATGTAGAGACTTTTCTTTTATATTTGTGATCAATGTGATTAATGTCAATTTTTAGAAGATTAGAATCTACAGAATTACATACTTAGATTTAAAGGGATATAATCCTTATCAACTGAATAGATCGCTCAAAAAAGAATATAATCTCTATTATTTGCTCTATCAACAAAATATTTTCTTTTAATATGTAGATTTGATTGTGAAGTAAAATTTGAACTGAGAATTGAACTTTGAATTTGAAATGAGAACTGATTCTTTTGTATCGTTTTAATTTTTTAGAATATATAGTTAATTTTTGCCGTAGAGTGTCTTTAATTTCAAGTATTGAGTTATTATATTCATTGTACGTTGAACAATGTATTTTGTCTTTATTTAAAATTAATTGGATATAATTGCGAATGTAATTAGTATATACACTTCTGAGATACTGAGTTTTTACTATACCCATAGCTCAAATGATAAAATTGAAATTTTTTCAAGATTCCATGAATTTTTAATTGCAACAGAAATTTGTAAATATTTATCAATCTTTGTGTTGTAGGTCTGTAAGAGGTTGTGTGAATTATTATTTTTTTTATGGACCCGCCACCACCCGGCATGGCCATTCATATATCATTACGAATATTGATATCAAGTGATGATATACTTTTAATCTAGTGTAATGACCACCGTCTTGCCGCACTAGAATTATCATTTTCACACTGTTCAGCGCTATGTATTATTGAAAAGGAAGCTATTGCGTATCATTCATGCTTTCCGCGTCAAATAATTCAACAATTAAGCATTTTTAAAAATATTATTTCTTAAATTGACAAGAAAAGTTATGAATAATTAAACTATAATTAAAAATATACATTAATATCGCTTGATTTGATAGTGGTTTTATATCTACTATTAGCAAGTTCATAGAAAACAATATTTTTATAGGAAAAGCCGTAAATATACTTTATCACTGTTGGGTAACCATTGTTCAGAATTATTATGTTTTAGTTTTTTCTGTATGAGTGGTGTACTTACCTAATAAACAGTTATTAAATTCAATAATCAATGATTCAAACGATAGAAAACCGATAAATATACTGTTTTATAAACTGTTAAACAATATCACAAAAAAACATTTATTTCTAAAAAGCAGCAATAAAATCTTAATACTGTTTACCCAGCAATGGGCCATTAAAAATGAACCTTCAAAATTAATCATATTTTTTAAACGGCATAACATTTTACCTTTTATTTGCTGATTCTAACTAAAATAATTTACTTTTAAATTAGGAACCAAAATCATTAAACACCAAACAGTTTATTATTATGATATTTACTTAAATACATAAAATCCAATCTAAGTTGTTTTTATGAAAATAATTTACGCCGGTGTTATTTATGAGAAACTTTATCATGATTAATACAGTAAAATTGTTCGACAACATTATCTATTATTTTATTAAACTGACTGATGTAATGTGGTATACAATATTTAAAATCGTGGGTTATTTTGATTAAATGAACATGGGCGTATGGAATTACCGTATTCTTATTTAACTCTTACTAATTCAGAATTCTAAGAATTCTGACGTGACGATTTAGAATATAAACGGAATTCCGAGTTGGTGACGACGTGGTACCGTGTTTCCATTTTCACATGCAAATATTCGTAATTAAAAAATATCGAATAACAATTGGATTATTTATGCAAACGTATATATTTTTTTATTTTCAAAGTTTAATCCGTATTATTCTAAAGATAAATTGTTAGGCAATTAGTATGATGCACTTGTACTAAACAATTATAGTTGAGGCAGCTTCTGGTTTTATTGTTTAACTGTTTTAAAAATTAAAAGATTTGGGAAAAAAATTTAGTAATTAGTAACCAACAACTAAAAAGAGACGAAAGTGCGCTCTATTTAGTCTTTAGTTTGCGATTTGTGGTAAAAGTTTGTTTTACCGCAGGCAGTTTGTTAAATTTTAGGTTCTGTATAGAATTTGTCTTATAAGGATTCTTTCACATGTAAGTGATTGCAACGGTAGATCGTAACAGAAGATTCATTGTTCACTTATTTAGAAAAATCAAATAATTGCTTCAAAACAATACTCATTTGATTTATAAATGCTTCATCACCGCTACATCCAGTAACATATCACACCGAAGTAACAAAGAAACAAAACAAAAAATTAGACAAAAACAGTGAAAATAATTTTTTCAATTAGCGTTCAAGAACATGAATGAGGTATTGGTTGAACGTGAAACTTGTGTCGAGTTATAGGAAAACCAAGTCGTCACAAGATGATTTCAGTTCCGCTATATGGTGGACAACCTTCACCTAAATAGAAAGAACGTATAATTATATTCTTCTCCCAACCATAATAAAGAATACAATAAAACGATGAGATTCTCACAATAAGTTTATTTTATACAGAATATATAACATATTATACAAAATTATGGGGGTAAAAATCAATTACTAACCATTCTTCGAAAATAATAATAATAATAATAATAATAATAATAATAATAATAATAATAAAACAAAAACTAATAAGTCGTAATCTCATATTGTAACTAAAATTAAGTATATTCTAAAATCTCTTAATTATTTGTTCTCACGAGTCATGTAAATTATTTTTGTGGATAATAAATGCAAATCTATTGTTTTATCTTATTATATCATCAAATCAATTGTTGAAACGTAGTTGGTGTTATTGTCGTATATTTGGCATTGACGGCAACAGTCAAAGACATATTTGAAAATTAATTGCGTGTATGTGGTGTATTATTTTGGTGTCACAACAATACGTTTGTTCGTAATGCGAATCGATAACATTAATAGTAGAATCGCGAGGAAAACATTGATATTTAATATCTGCCTCTGAAACGTATACTTTTTTGCAAGTGAAGAACTAATTGATAAAATCGATTTGTTAAACACAACATTATTACATTTTTATTGGTTTTTCATGTTATTGATAGATAAGGGAATGTTGCGTTGTAAATAATTTTTTACGAAAGAGAGATTTGTCCGGAGATGTGTGCTTCTTTCAACGTAAGCAGTTGGAAAATGATTGCGTGTAGAGAATAGTTCCGCATCATTTAATGTCACCATTATTATTTATGTAACACCTGTATATATTCAATAATAGGATTTTCAACGTGATTTTACCAAGGTCACTTGTAATAACGTAACACTGGTCTTTTTAAAACTGTTTTAAACAATATTTTGCGAATGTCAAGCCACTGGTCACTGTTCAAAGTTTCTGTACAATGTCGAATTTTTGTTTGAAGTCCATGGATTCCTTTTTGGGGTCAAATTTCTTTTTGGAAGCCAATTTGGCTCGCAATTCGGCGGCTGTCATACTCAAATTGAGTGTTCCGTTTTCCTGGTCTTTTTTGGTGACGTCATTATTGAGTTGTTTCTCTTGCTTGTTGGGCTCGGTGAGGATGATGGGGTCCTCATGAGGATCCACCACAAGAAGTTTGGTCTCCTCAGGAAGGTTTTTGATGAGTTCGACGACTTGCTTGTGGGTTTTGTTGGCGATACTCTCACCATTGACTTTCAAGATGCGGTCGCCTTGTCGCAAACCGGCTGCTTCTGCTGGAGAGTTGTCGTCCACCTTGCCAATATACTGGCCGGGCTTGCCCTTTTCCGCGTGCAAGTTAAATCCGTAGCCATCGAAGTTATCCCACTTCTTGATGTGGCACAGCCTGGCTTGTGCGTGGTTTTTCACTTCGGAAGACATTACGCGATCGATTATTGATGAATTACTATCACTGATAACTAGTAAAACATCCTAACATCGCGCACAGTCGCTGGTAATACAGGTGCACACCGCAATCGCCAATCAGCTCTATGGTTGGTAACTACAATGTGATACTGGTAGTGGTAAGGTAAGTGAGCACGTCCGCCCCGCGCGTCCGTCTCGACCTCACCAGAACCGCAGTGGCAACCGGCTTACGACTTTGACATCAGCGATGCCCTCGCGGATCTTCATGTTGCAATGACAACCTCCTCATCTGACTTATTTCGAAGCCGCAATATCAACCATCGCCCCCTCCGATCCGCACCCACGGTCTGTCGATTACCCCGACAGCGAAAACAAAAAATTCACCCTCCTTCGAATGTTACCTTGAGAAAATCATCTGAGAAATTACGTCTAAAAAGTACCACGACTAATATCCTGCAATCAGTAATCGTCATGAGCCAAGTATATGAAGATGATTTATTCATCCAAGGCTGCTGATTTGAGTCACCTTGCAATAATCTTATTCCCAAGAATAAATGTTTCATTGACACGTAATTCATTATTTCCTCTCTTAATTAAGGCGATAATTTTAATTACACATGTAAGTCTAACATTATAAAAATACTACACGAAATGCGTAATGTCTGCATAGGTACTAAAATTAGACGTCTTACGCCTACAGTAAGTCACACCTAAAAATACAGTTTGTGTTTATTTAAAAATAAAGGGATGAAACACTTGTATTCGTCTTTTGTACGAATTTACGAATGGGTTACGTATTAATGAAAAATTTTTGAATTCGAATGTAGCTCCGTCGAGGGGATTTTGGATAAATTAAAACTATGCGATTGGAACGATTCAGTTTGTACAAAAATAGTTAAAAATAAACCAAATCAATTACTTGCTTCATATTTTGAATAGTTTGCATTTTTGTATGTCAACAGAATGGATATAGAATTAACAGTCAAACGTCTGACGTAGCAAATTATTGTAATAATCTGTTTTCTTTAATTATCGTGATTGATTTAATTAGTAAATGAGGCTATTTTATTACATTAGGACACTTTCACTTGGTTTAGCGGTTCGGGAGAAATGGAAAAAAAAACACCTTCAACTTATGAATAAATAATATAAATGCTTGTGCTTTGGTACGAGATGTGGGGTTTCCAATGTAATTTTGTTGCATAAAAATTTGCAAATTATTTAAATACCATGAAAACCTGCCTGTATGAAGCAAATTGAATTTTAATAGGTGTAAATAAAATGACTCATCGCTAATATAATTTTGATGTTTCTTCAAGGTGCTTTTATAATACCCCACAAACTTATTGGCTTGAATAATTGTAGTAGGTTTCTTTATAATAATTGCATAATTCGTATCAAATTAGTCTAAAAGTGTTAAGAATTTTTGTATATTTATCCAGACCTAATCAATTTCGCGTAAATTTCTCTAGAAGCCACTTTCCTTTGCCATGGTAATGATTATAAGGCCAATCTATCCTATTGAAGGATAATTAACAATGGCGGTGACAAGCTCAATTTCCCACAATTTTTGTCTTAATCGCGTAAATTAAATGGGAAGTTCTTATTGTATATTTAGACATGCAATTTATAAATGCACAAGGTCATAGGTATCAACAAGTTAAATGCAAATTTATTAGGAAAGAAACAACACAATGTAGTAAATAACAACACAGCCGTATTATTTTATATATACTGCTAGTAGGTACCATCGAAAATTGTAGATTAATGTGTGCTAAACCAGGAACTTAAATTTAAAATGCAATATCTGTACCAATATATCGTTTTACTAAACATTTAACTTTTCGAATTTTTCATTTCTGTTTTAAATTCGGTCAAAGCTGTATGGATCCTGAAGTGTAATCTCGATTCCAGTGAATATCCAGAATAATTTTTCCTGAAATAAATAGCTGATGTTTTTCAAAGATAATAATGTAAAAGTCCCTTACTTGGCATCCTCCAGAGCTAGAATAGCTTTTTCTCTGTTCCCTCTTTCCCATTCAATAAGTGCCAATTCTACTATAGCATAGGGAACTAAATAGTTATCTTCGACGATGTCCTTATGTAATGATATGACTGTCTCCAAGCAATCGAGTGCTTGTAAAGGACTCTTCATCTGTCTTAAACATGCCCCTTGTAGTAGTAATATTAACGCTCTATTATCAGTGGAATATTTCGAAGGTTTTAGATTTGAATTTATATCCTTAAGGGCTTTTTCAATTAATTTATACACCTTATTAGCAACATTAAAATTTTTCATAGCTTTAAACAAATTCCATACATACATTAATTCAATTACAGGTAAAACAAGATTGTGATCTTGTTCGAAATATCTTTCCGCTTTCTTTAAAGCAAATTTTTCTAATGGCAATGATTTTCCAGCTATCCTCTGTTTGTACTTAGGAACGTCCCTAAATTAAATAAAATTAGAAATATGTTTAAAATTCAAAATCAGTCATTACTTCATCAAATTATCAATGACTACGATATCGGTCGATGACAAATTTTCCTTCATCATACACATTAATGCAGCCTTTTGATAACTGTAGATTGTTCTCGACCATCTACTGCCTTCTAACAGGTGGGTACAATAAACAAGAGCCTCTTTCCAGTCGGTTTTTAAGCTGAAATAATGTTTGGATATTAGTGTGACAACTGTAATTATTATATCAAATAACTAATGTATAAATTAATAATTAAGAATTTTCATTACCAATAAACCCACAGAAGTTCCCAGAAACAGACGTGATGGAATTGTGGCCATAAATTCTGGGATTTCCATGATTTTTTATACCATTCCACACTTTCATCCAAATTACCTTTCATAAACTCCAATCGTCCTTTAAAAAATAAAAACCAAACACCCTGAGGATGTTTTTTCAATTGTTTCTTTAAAATTTCTTCGCTAACTTTAATATCACCTTCTTGATGACTTAATACATAAAGAACTATTAAATTATAGCCTAAGAGGGTCATTAAACACAAAATTTGTCGAAGTCCGTCCGTTCTATAACCCTGAATAAGATCATTAAGGCCCAATTGCTGAAATTATTAGGTTATTCAGTATTATTCAAAAAATATAATTATTTACTTTATTTCCAGAAAATCCTATAAATTCTAATAATTTTATCACTCTTGATGGCAGAAGAGAAATCATTAAGTTAAATGTGCCTATGCCCATTTTAACGCCACTTTCAAAATGGACTTTGGACGACGTTTTATCCCACTGACTTTTAACTAGGATTTGTTGACAATCTCTAGAACAACAATATTATTCTTTGTTATATTATTTGTTTTATATTACTTGTAAGAGTTGTAGCATGATCGAATTTTGATGCTAGCTTTAATAAAACTGCTCAACGTTTCGTCTTCCATAAACGTTAACATTGATTTCAGTAACAAACATTCGGCATGACAAAGTTCAGCATGTGCTTCCTCTTCAGAATACTGATCAAAATTATTCTTTTTTACCATTTTTCCTAAAGACTCTCCAAAAGTGTTCTTTTTCCTGTGTTTATTACAAACCCGTAGTGCGTGTTTTAAGGCTGATGATGCATTTACTATAGATTTATGTTCAAAAGTTAAAATCGCTTCAAGAAAAAGAAATACTGCTTGTCCAAGAGAATGATAAACACTAGTTGCGGCGCTATAAATTAATTAATTTTTTTTTTGGCGGGGGAACACAAATAATAAATAAATAAACTTACTAGGGTGTCATTAAATTTTTAGCCTCTAGAAATTGGTTGTTAAAAAAATAATTTATCGCTCTTTGACTCTCCTCTACAGCTCGTTCTAAAGTCATATCGCCTGCTGGACTGTCAAAGGAATGTTTTAGTAATACAAGAAGAGTATCATTGATGTGTTAAGCACTTACGCTGGCAATTCAAGGTCATTGGCCGCATCTTCGAACTGCAAATGTAAAGTTGTTAAGTTAAAAGGACAAGCAAATCCAGGATGAATAACAGCAGGGATCTTAACTGATATGATCTTAAGATACTTGCTGTTTTGAACGTCTGGTCTTAAATTTTGCGAATGATTATCAAGTGATTGTGGGATTCATGAATAATACCTATTTTTCCACTTTTGCTTCCTAAATAAAAAAAAAATTTTTTTGACAAACACACTTATTAAAATTTTATCAACAACAGTATAGGCTAGTATAATGAAAATATTACTTGTAAATTAATTATATTTACATTCATTTTTTATTACTCTTGCAAGCCATCCACTGTTTGCTATACATGTGTGTGCCTAAATTCAATTCTCCAATTTTCCAATTCGGAAAAAACTTTATATAAAAAATATATTTATTGAAACTACAACGCGTTGTTTTATAATTTCCGAATGACCTTCATAGACAGAATATAATAAGCATAGTTTGAAACCTGACCGTGGACTATAGGATAATCAACTTGTTGATGATAATAGTTTTTTCATTACAAATATATTTCAACTTCGCTGGCGAAATGCATTTTTTTTTTTAATTTTTACAGCTCCGATATAAATGTTAAAGTAATAATAAAAAAACCAAGCGCCAAATGGTTTTAATTTATTTTTACGCGATAAACTTTCACATACACCGTTTTCTTTTTTAGATTTCAAAACAATATATTATTTACGCTAATTGCTGCTTTCAATTCCACATCAATTCGAATTTATCAATTTATTTTGATTGTGTTTGTATGTATTATACAAAATTGGTCTTTCGATCTTAAAAATTATGTAAAAACAATGAATGGCACGGTTTTCTGTGACATTCTTCGTGTCAGGAGTTACGTTAATAATATTCAAACCTGTTTAAAATTATAAAAAAAAATTGTAATTTCAATGAACTTAATCAGATGCCCTTGCAAATGTCAAGCTAACATGTAAAACTAAGTAGATGCCGTTTTTTTTTTACCTCATCCCAATCCTGATCGTCTGCCTCCTCACTGTCGGAATAAGAAGCCATGACTGTTGTTAAACAAAGGGCCACTAAAATACATAAAATTATCAATAGTTTTGTGCAAATAAAACGTAAGATACTTATTTAAACTCAAATAATCGAATTAAACTACATATAAGTATTATAATCTTATTAGTTACGCGTCCGTTTATACACTGTTGCAACTTCAAAAGATTTTAGTAAAAGTTAAAGAAAGTAGGGACTAACCTCGATAATGATAAATACTCTCTCCTGTTCGTATATGGACACTGAAGTGCATCAATATTATCTTGAGTAGCTAAATTAATGACCAAAATGATGGCAGTTAATTTATCTCTTATCTTTAATTGATAATCAACGATTTGCTACTTAAGAAAATCGAATGAACAGTGCAGTGGCTAAATCAATATGTAGGTGGTAGTTAAGGGCTAATTTATTGAATCACATATTTATTATTAATTTTTCTATTTGATACGTTGTTGTTCGCTCGTATGAATAATTAATGACGAATGAGTGTGGGTAATTATTACTTACTAATCAATTTTCGATTACTGCTTAGTTCTTTAATAAATTAAATTTGCTATTTTTATTATAAAAAAAAAAAATAATAATGTAAAATGTACTTACATATTAACTACAGTTTCATGATATAAATTAAAACAAACTAAAGTTGAATACTGTTTTATTAACAATTTACGTTATTAAATAAAAGCTGTTCTTTTGATGACTATTATTACGAAATAGTTAATGTTAAATGGATTTTTGTCGTAAAATAACAGGATTACACAAAGTTATAATGTTAACAGTTAATGGCGCATGCTAAAATATATTGTATATATGTATTATTTCAAATAAGTTCTTTTTTTATGCCGCATTTAATAACTAGTTTTATGACACACACAAACCATGACGCAAATACACACATACACAGAAAAACCCATTAATTTTTACCTTATACTTTGCGTTTTGTTGTTATTTTAAAACTGAATTTTATTCTGTCTTTGTTACAATATATACATAAATACAAAAACTGACTTGCAATATTAACTAATGTTTATATTATTATATTAATTAAAATTTCGAAATGAGCATAATTAAAAATAATGTTTTTTTAATGAATAGTTAATGAATAGCGGGTAAACATTGTTAGATTAGTACCCATTAACTCAAAAAAGCCCTTTGTGAAAAGATTTGCTGTTATTTGAATCAAGTTATTAATGTTTCCGGTCCCAATGGTCACACCTTTAATGTATTCCTTGGACTTGAATTTTTTAAAACACAAATGATGTCATAGCTCTTATCATAATTTCCAAAATAAAAATCTGATTAAATATTGTTGATTTACCACATTATTTACCAAAATAATGAATGCTTAGTTTATAAACAATCACATTGAAGAATACCACATAATTTTCGTTGTTAAATAAAATTGCAAAAAGCATCTAACATAAACAACATTACCAGAAGTGTATGCTTAAGCATTTGAGTTATAATTTTGGGTGGGCTACTTGCTTAACGTATCGCATAGCTATAAATTAAATAAAACATTTTACTCAGCTGCATATAAAAGAAAATAAATTAACAACTACCTGTCTTCCAATCAACATATCAACATGGTGGTTACAACACGTGAAGCTGAAAAAAACTAGGATGGTAAATTTTCCTAAAACTTATTGCACAAGTTGTGATTACGTTTAAAATTGGTTACCGATTACTGATTTCGTCAAAAAATATTGTGGCCATTGTAAATAAATAATATTCATATTTTAATTATAAATTTGATGACGTAATTTATTTTGACGTTGTCGTGTTTGTTGACACTATCAAATAACTTTAACCTCAAAAACCTCGGTTTCTGTATTGTCGAAAATTATGGATAATTCGTCTGTGATTTTGAAGGAGTTTTAAAAATGGAAGGATCAAGGAATCCAGAAAATGATAAAACATCTTTTTGGAAGAAAAACAGTAAAACAGTACCTGGACGGTAAAAATGAACTTAATGAAAAATTCGTATTTGTTGTCATTTATAATTTCCCAGACCTAGCCCTAAGAAGGATGTAAAAAGCACTATAAAACCGAAGATGGCAGGAACAACATCATTTCAAGACTTCCAGGCTTCTGTTAGTGATGCTTGGGCGATCGATGATGATGATTTTTGCATAATTTCAGGATTAGAGAGTAGGTATTGAACTGAAACTAAACTCCACTGATTCATCCTTATTTTAGGTACGAAGATATCAAAGAAAGTATCTCAGTCAGCAGCTTTAAATGTATTAAATAGTCATCGTAATACCACAGACATCCCAGTAACCTCGAATGAGAAACATGAAACAGTCTCAACTGTTGAGGTGGATCCAGTAAGAAACAACAGAATTCCAGGAAGACCTCAACAATTACGTTGTTTAAATCCTCCACAAGATGAAGATAGCGAGTCCAAACTAGAAAGATTTGAGAGTGTTTTAGCAAATCCCCCAAGTCTTCAGGAGTTGTGTAAATTAAGTTGGTCTGGAATTCCCATTAAAGTTCGCGCGATAACTTGGAGATTGTTATCAGGATATTTACCTATTAATTTAGAACGGCGAAATGGTGTTTTAGAGCGAAAAAGACAAGACTATTGGAGTTTAGTAGAAAAGTATTATTATGCTGAACATGATGAGACCAATCGTGATATTCAGCACCAAATTAACATTGATGTGCCAAGAATGAATCCTTCAATACCCTTATTTCAACAAAAAACCGTACAGATTATGTTTGAAAGAATTTTGTTTATTTGGTCTATTAGACATCCTGCCTCAGGTTATGTTCAAGGGATCAATGATTTAGTTACACCTTTTTATGTAGTATTTCTGCAAGAATTTATTCTAGATAATCAAGCTTTTGAAACTTTTAACATTGATAAATTGACTCAAGAACAACTCAAAATTATAGAGGCTGATTCATTTTGGTGCCTATCAAAATTTTTAGATGGTATTCAAGATAATTATGTTTTTGCACAAGTTGGTATACAACGTAAAGTACATCAGTTAGAAGAATTGATTAAAAGAGTAGATGAACAACTTCATCGTCATCTCAAACAACACAATGTTAGTTATCTACAATTTTCTTTTCGTTGGTTAAATAATTTACTCACCAGAGAGCTTCCTTTAAGATGTACCATTAGGTTGTGGGATACATATTTGGCTGAAAATGATTGCTTCGCTTCTTTTCAACTTTATGTATGTGCTTCTTTTCTTTTATATTGGAAAGATGATTTAATGCGCCAAAATGATTTTCAAGGACTGCTATTATTACTTCAAAATCTTCCTACTCAATCTTGGTCCAGTTCACAAATTAGTATTTTAGTAGCTGAAGCATACAAGTTGAAAGTTATGTTTGCAGATGCTCCAAATCATTTGCAAAGCAACACTGGTGATAGCTGATTAAATACTGTATTGTAATAATCTAAATGTTTTTTATGTTTTGAAACAAAACTCTTTCATTTGTTGTTGTAAATACATGACTTGACACATATTTTTATATTGTATCATATGTGATTTGAAATAATGGTTACTCAATAAAACATCAGTCCATTGAATTGTATCTAATGTTCTAATTAAACTCATTCCATTTTCATTGCAAGTTTTATTGGTAACACTTCCCACACACAATATAAAAAAGTGATGCAAATATTCAATTCAGAGTTTAAAAAACAAAAGGTGGGCTGCATAAACTGCGCATAATAATAATAATATCACGCATGCGTATTTTAACTTAAAAAACGGCAACTATATTCTTAAGATGCACAAAAAATTACATTTCAATTACAAATTTTGATTACAAAATGTAGTTACTATAAAATCTGTACTTTGTTTTTTGATATCAACTATTCCTCGATATTTTTTTTCTTAAATGGTAAACTGGGGCAGCATAAATAAATAAAAAAGAAATTAATTAAAACATATAATAAAACTAACATATCAGTAACAAAACGAAATATACAAGTAGAAACATCTAATAATCTAATTGTCGGCAACACTAAATTTCAAAAAAAAACCTATATACAACTTGATTTTGAATGAAGGGTTCAGAAGTATTTTCACTCAACACTTATGTTATAAAAATAGTGAATTTATAAAATTATGATCTAGAATCACATATTAAAATATTATTTTCTCAACTGAGCAACAAAATCTGTTAAAAAACAATCAGCAGGAATCCAATCTTTTATTGTATTGTAAACTTCAACTCTCTTATGGCCATTTTCAACCATTCCTAAAATTGTATGTAATGATACAAATGAATATAATGATATTAACATACCCAGTGACTGTAAACCATGATATTGAGCAATTGCATGTAATAATAGTCTTTCAAAGTAAGTAGGTGGCCACTTTATATATATCTGATTTGGTGTAGTCTTGAAAAAATCAATCAAATCATCTTCAGATTTCTTAACTTGTTCCAAAGACAAATTCTTCTCTATTTTAATTGTACGCTTAATCTTTGATGAAATTCTGGAAGAAGGTCTCTCTTTCAGAGTGGTGTTTTTGTAATCTGTTTTCTTTTTTGAGAATGCTTGAATAACTCGAGCTTGTTCCTCTTCAGATTTATCAATAAACATGTTCCAGAACTGTAAGGCATCATCATCTTGAAGCAGTTTAGTAAAAGGGCTTTCATAAGGCTCCATAATTACTATTAAGGCTCCTTCATCTTCGTTTTCTTCTGTTAGAGTTGTTAACATGCAACCTATATTGTTACAGAATTATATATTTATTGTATTAATTGTGTAATAAATATACGAACGATTCTGGTATCTTCTGAGTTTTTTCCTACCAGAATTCTTTTTAAGGCTAACTAGTTCTTCAGATTTTATGTTCTTTAAAATGGGTGGCGCAAATGGTTGAGTGGTGCGAATTGGTTCATTGTTTAAAGATTCCGTATCACTGGCTGAAGTGTTGCCCAAACTATAAATAATTAAAATAAGATAAGTAAAAATATTTATTATAAAATACTTACTGCAAGGATTCAACATCCGAATTATTTCCAGAATTTATAGGGAAAGAATAGTTTTGTTTGCCTTTCGTTACCGTCATTATTGCTGATTTTCCTGAGAATTTTTTAAATTGTCGCTCAGTTTCTTCAATAAACTTTTATTAATTAGTTTATATTATCAAAAGGCTCCATAACAGCACAACACAAACGATTGCAAATGTCAAAACCGATTACATCATAAATATTACAAATTTCGGAGTAACCAATATGCAAACATAAAATTACTTAAATTTAAAATGTTTTAAAATAGTTATTGATTAAAAATTGGTATAATTTCAAAAATAGTTATTTACTTATATGAAAAACTATAGTTAATAGGTTAATTTAACACATTTATGTAGATAAAGGCCTAAAAGAGATGGCGCTTTAATACTCTTGAGGGTGTATATATGTGGGGGATGATAGCATGTAAGGGGGTGAGACTATAGATACCAACCTAACTTTGTAGTTAACAATAAGAAGCTGTAAAATACGCTTACAAATTACAAAATGTCCGAAAGACTGAGCGCCAAGAAAATGAAATCATCTGAGACATCTTTAGGAAATGATTTAGTGGATGCTGAAAATCAAGATTCTGATATTGATTCTGCCATTTTCCAACTAGAGATGGTCCACATCGAGTTAGATAAACTGAACGAAAAAGAAAACGAAGAAATATTATCAATCGAACAAAAGTATAAAAAATTACGCCAACACTATTTTAGTAAGAGGAGTGAAGTTATAGAGACTATACCAGACTTTTGGTCTACGGTTGTATCCTTTTGATGTAAAAATTTAATATTTTTGCAAAAGAAAAATCCTCAACGAGACATCCAGTTCACTAGTCATCCAGCTATCTGCCATATCCTCTATGAAGATGAAGAAGACTGTTTGCGACATCTCCAGAAACTTGAAGTAGACACTGCGGAAAACATTAAATCCGGTTACAGCATAAAATTATACTTCAACGAAAATTCTTACTTTAAAAATGACCTTTTAGTAAAAGAATTTTTTTATAAACAAGGTATGTTTCATATATGTTATGTACCTAAATATTAAGTTTAAGTTTTAGGTAATTTGTCTTCAGTTAGTACAAAAATCGACTGGAAAAAGCCTCACCCATCAGTCCCTGTCAGAGAAGGATCTTCAAAAAGTGGCCGTAAACGTTCACATACAACCCAACAAACATTTTTTGGTTGGTTCGCTAATAATGAAAATGCCTCAAGTGATATTATTGCAGAAATAATTAAAGATGATATTTGGCTTAATTCTTTACATTATTATTTGGTTCCTGATCCGGATATGGAGGGAAATAACGATAAAGAAGATGATTCAACTGACTCGAGTTCGACAGATTTTGAAGAAGAGGAGATGTATGAAGCTAATGCAGATAAAAGGTCACTCCAAAGTAATTACTTTCAAATCGTCAGTTTGTCATACTTTATTTCTGACTTTTTAGGATCAATCGGAGAAGGGACCTCATCAAAATAATATCCAACAGCTTATATAGATTGTTTATTTTAATTATTTAGTACATTATTATCGTGTATAAAATACATATGTTTACTGTAAATTTTTATTACATCATATTTTTAGGTCTTCTGTTTTATTTAATCTTCATATAAGGTAAACAAAATTTATTGACAAAATCCTCGTGAGTTTTTCGAAAATCTGCCGCTATTTGACGTGTAATTGGTGCAGAACTAGGTTCATAAATTATTTATTACAAAATTTTAACAACACATACTACAACAACAATTTTTGCTATTATTATTAAGTCGTTTTAGTATATAGTTAATAAGATGATTATCAGTAATTTAATGTTTGAACAATTTATATAACATGTCAAAATCTTTCAGTAGGGTTGTTATATTTGAACTTGAGGAGCCAAAATTTCTGTAAGTTAAGATGCCCGTTAGTCGGCTTGATGTAATTTATAGAAAAATTCTGTTAACAAAGTTTTTTACAAAAGGATGGGGTTCTGCAGAAGATTTAGTTGAGTAAGTAACGGAAATATTTTGAGGTTATGTTCCAATTTATTTCAATAAATTTGCTAAAAATTAATGATTACTGTTTCAGTTTATTTAATTTTCGTAAAGTAGTCTCCGATAGAACTTCTTGTTATGACTTGGTGCCTAAAGACTACCCAATAGAAATAATTAATGTAAGTATACTTCATTGTGGCCAGTTGGAAAAATTTTGTATTTCAGGCCCAAATACGCTCAGGATGTCAAATAATTGAGGGTAGATTCTGGACCCCATTTAGACTATATCTGCCGACTCTTCTAGTTCCCGAAATTCAACAAGTTTTTTTTCAAATGGTGGTGCCACAGAAGTGGCCAACGGCAGACTATCGACCAATGTGCATCCATTTGGCGGGAACAGGAGATCATGTAATTATAGAATTGTCGATTAAACACGTATTTTATTTGAATAATTGTAGTATTTTTGGAGGAGACGTAATTTAATGGCAAAACCCTTATTGCAAGCAGGAATTGGCTCAATTATTTTAGAAAACCCGTATTACGGCCTTAGAAAACCAAAAAACCAAATTCGCTCAAGTTTACATTTCGTTTCTGACATTTTTGTAATGGGGGGTTGTTTAATTTTAGAATGTATAGCTCTTTTAAATTGGTGTGAACGTCTTGGTTTTGGTCCATTGGGGGTTTCAGGAATATCGATGGGTGGCCATGTGAGTTTTGTTAATTTTTGTTTGAATAGGTTTGTCTATTAGTTAATTTTTGTATTAGATGGCTTCCTTGGCAGCTTCTAATTGGCCAAAACCTTTAGTGCTTGTTCCTTGCTTATCATGGTCAACTGCCTCTTCAGTTTTTACAGAGGTAACCATGTTAACATGAATACAACATAAATAACACCTTGACACCTTTCAGGGAGTTATGAGTGAATCAATTGATTGGGATATGCTTCAAAAGCAATTTTTTTCAAATGCCTTATACTGTGATACATTATCAAAATCATGTAAAATTGTTGACAGTCCATTTGCATGCACACTTAGTAGAATTCCAGGTTGGATGTAATTCAGTTTTGTGTACATTGAGACATTTTTGTTTTTCTAGAGTATGGCTTTAATACTTTATTAGAGGAACAATCCAATAGAAGTTACGTATCGCCTTATGAAATTATGAATATATTGAATGCAACAAGTTGTCCTGCCATTACGTACAAACGCTCTAGTCATAATATTAAAGTAGAATCTGATGAATACTCAACTTTAAATTTATCCATCTTTAAAACAAGTGAAGAAGTATTGAATATGAGGAAACGTGACAAAGAAGCTGTCTGGTTTATGAGAGGAATGATGGACGAATTCACTCATCTCAAGAATTTCTCGGTGCCTTTTGACCCATCGCTCATTATAGCTGTATGTGCCAAGTCTGATGGTTATGTTCCTAGAGTCGGTATTTCTAACTTGGACGAAATTTGGGCTGGAGCCACTGTTAAGTATGTTGACACTGGGCATGTCGGGGCCTACATTTGGCACAGAAAATTGTTCAGGTATGTATCAGTTTAGTGCTTTTTTTATATATCGATCCATCAGATTCAAAGAGGGTTTGCGTTTGCACAGATCAGTGACTCAATTGAATTTTGAAACATTAACCAACAATTCAAGTTCAAGATCCCTCGTTAACGCATGCTCAGGACAACTATAAAAATTCGTGTGAAAGCAAAAATTTTGATTGATTCGTTTGTTTTTAGGGATTGCATCATAGAAGCTTTTGAAAAAGCGAAGAAGGTCGTGCCGCCGCCAGGCCCCTATTTTGAAGTTTAGACAATATTTTACTAAAATGTATTGCATAGTTAAAGTTTTATAAATTTTAACGATGTACCTGACTGAGGTATTGTGATAATTTTATAAAATAAAGACTTGTTACTTGAAAGTGATACTTTTATTGGTGTGACGGGAACGAAGGTCGGCTATTTTTAGCAAAAGAATGATACAAAGAAGTGCATCATTTATCAACATGTTTATTTTCGGTGAAATACAAGATGTAGACCTAGCAAACAATGTAATTGATTTTTTTTGCGTGTATGTTGTGGCACCTTGTTTTAAAACAGGCGCCTTATTTGCTTTGAATCTGTCTTTGTCGCGCTAATTGAATGATGCGTTGTTTTTGCTTTCGCTTCTTATGTTTGTTTTTGCGTTTTAGTACAATGCCGTGCTTGAGGCGGCTGTGATTGGCTGTTTTTCGTCACGTGATCCATGACGTCAATGTAATCAGACAAAGGCAAAAAATCTTACTGGTTGTTGACGAGTGTTGGTGTCTGTCACGTACGCCTCTTGTGTATCAATTGCATGGATATATTAATACAATTTTAGCGAAGAACTGGTTATTTGTGTTAAATAAATCGTGTAAAGTTGTTTTCCTAACGTTTTTAATAGTGCGGAGAAAATGTCATCGTCAAAATCAAGCTTGGATGACCTTTTGGGAGGTAAGCTAGTTGTTTACATTCCATCTGGGATGTCATCCAACGATTTATACCAAAACAATATCTTCTGACATAGAATCTGTTGTGTGAAGGTGCAGCTGATTCAGAAAGCGTAGAAAATAAATACTGCACACCTTGCTATTATTAGCTTTGACGTTTTGAAATGATTATTTTTATTAATAAGCAAATTTTTGACAGAATCTTGGGTTGACGTAAGTGCTGGATCAACGTGTTCTCAAGGTGGCGGGACTCCAAGCTCGGTCACCCATCAATTAAACGTCGAAGATTATTTGCGTCTTTTAAGAGAAGCTCAAAGGGAGTCGAATCAGTCATCCGCTAGGGTCTCTTTGGCAGGCTCAAGAAGAGACTCCCCACGAAGTAGCCCCAAGTCGCCTCCAAACAGCCCCGTCCAAGGCACCCCGCTAAACTTAGAATGGCAATCATACTATATGAACTCTGAAGCCAAAGATGTAAATATAATTTACACTATTTATTCAATTAGCACCCCAACCGAACCCATTATCCTTATCAAATATACAAAAGGGTCAACGAACTTAATATCTCCTGTTTTTGTTTCTTTAATTGAGGATATTGTTTTAGGATGGAGATTTTTTCAATGATTGGAGCAGTCGCCCAGATCAACAGCCACCAAAAAACTGGTGTTTTCGGCCACCTAAGCGCGACATGTTGAGCATTCGTTATGCTCGCGTCGGTAACACCAGTGTCTTTTCACGCAAAGGATTGTGCACGTTGTTTTTAACCAATCTGATATCATTGATTCTCGGTACTGGAGTAGGGCTATGGCTTAGCAAACATGGATTTTTTGTACCAGCTGTCAAAGTCCGCTAAACGGATTGTTCCAGGCAGAGAAGAATGTTTGACATGCTATTTTATATGCCTATGTGATTATTTTCTATATTGTGGCTTGTGAATGCTGCCTTGTGAATGAGACTGGAATTTTCTACTATCATACATAGCCTTTACATTGGAGGCTACTTTTCATATTTTAGTTTTTAAATAATTTAATCTTTAAATTTCTATTAATGTATTCTTATTTCATATTGGTTCATGCTTTTTTCCTAAAACTCATGTTAGGATATTTAAAGCACTTGTGATGTATTAATCTTGAATTTGCAGTATCACTATTGTTACTCAATATTCTTCAAACTCCAAATTTTAACTAACAAGCAATAAATAAAGTACAAAATATTTGAGACCAAATGTTTAAAAATAGGCCCAACGCACTCAATGTTGCACATTTTTTCGCCTTCACCTCCTTCAAAAATGACTTGCAATATTGCTTACAATGCGGTATTGTATGTTAAATTGTTTAACAATAATGATGCTGCTGCCGATTTTTCTATTCAAATATTTAAAGAGATTTTTAATTATATAAATTTTAACTTTGTTGTACTGGTGGGGTATAATTTGCCATGTTATGTTTGATATTTTTTTATAACTTACATATGTTTTTTACTCTGCCAGTGTAACTTAATATTAAAATTTTGTTCTCTGGTTTAGCTAGAATGGACTATGAGTAACTTTAATAATAGAACTTAGATTTAATAATACACAATTTGTGTTTGAATAATCACAAATAAATTTTTTATCAGTGCTTCTATTCTTTTGTGGATCTTTTCCATCAAATTAATATAGTTTTAGTTTAGTAATAATAATAAACATCAACAGATCGACGTATTTTATGTGACTGCATTTAAAATCTTTTTAAATTTTAATTTATACTGTCAAATGGTGTGGCTTGAAACAGGTTTCGTTTATTGAATAATAAATTAACGTGAGCCATAGGCCTTTAGAGCCTCATTTCTATTTATTCAAAAAATTAAGTCTGTATGCATTTTCACAAATTAAAAAAAAAAAACTATTATTGTCTGTTTCTATACACTGACATTCTGAGCAACTTGGTATAGGCCAAAAATTTACACAAAATGTTTCGAATAAAAAAAAATTACATATATTCAGTTTTGGCAATCTTGTTTACCGATTTTAGCTTCAATGTTTTTCAAAGTACCTAATTCAGATTCAGTAGTAAGACTTCCATGCATAAAAAATTGGATATTTACAATTCGTAATTTAATTTATTTAAAACCGAAATTACTGCACACAGGTTTTGTTTCTTTTGCACCTCGTTTAAATCAGGATCCAATTGAACTTTTTTTTTTCATGCATTAGAAGTCACGGTAATACAAACTCAACTTGCTCATCATTTATCACTTCATGTAAAGCTTTAAGGATTAAAAATTTTGTGCATCACATTCCGCCGGTGCTAATTGTGAGATCGATGAGTCGGTAGGCCCACTGGATAATCTTAAGGTGGGTATCCACTAGTTGTGTATTCGCGTATAGTGTCATCTTTGCGTATCCACTTCATGAAAGGATACGGTGGAAACTGTCCAATTTTACTTTGTATCATCATATCGTATCGTGGATGGGGTTACGATATACGGGGTTATGATATGAGAAGAATTGAGAAAACAGTAGATATAGTAGATATACTTTTTCTAACATTCCAACTGTTACACCTAATCTTTTGGGAAATGACACGTTATCTTATGTTAGCAGGAAAGTTAAAAAAAAATCTGGATGTAATTTGTGTAAACAGAGAATGTGCAATAATGTAGAGCTTCTGGAACATATTTTAATTCCTAAAAGACAGTATTCCGGTTGTGAGTTAATACAACCGTCGACTTGCTTCAATTATATTTTCCAACTAACTACAGACACTTTGTTGAAGGAAATTCCTAAATTAATTGTATGTTATGGTTTAAAAAGAAAATTAAAACAAATTTGTATTAATGTATTAGTAGAGAATGATGTAGAACTTTTTTGTCATCAACATTAGGGAAATTTAGAATATTATGTAAATAGGACGTTGTCGGGCAAAGAAACGAAATTTATAAAATCCTATACTTAATTTAGTTATTATAAATTGTCACCAGAGATTAAGTTGAGCATTTATATATATTTGTTTGTTTTAATCTCTTATCATTCTTTCCATAGAAATCATGTTGGAATAAAATGCATCGCATATGTTATGTGTAAACAA
>QDEB01133491.1:0-41834 GCA_004193795.1 Asbolus verrucosus | reverse complement strand
TAATTTAGTTTTCATATAAAATCAGCATTATAATTTTTGACGTTTTATCTGTTGAAAAATACTTATCTTTGTACTTTCACTAGGACTGGCTGTATATTTTTTGGTATAATACTTTAGATTTTGTTAGCAACATATTCTATATCATCAAATTTAAACCCAATTAAATTTTTTATTATATCCAAATCATTTATGGAATTTATTATGAAGTCTTCCCATGCATCAGCACCATCATGTTTCTAAAAATTGTTAAGTTTTAATTTAACGCATTTTAATTCATTCATTCATTCATTCATTATAAATTCTGTTGACATCTTGATTACTGGTTTCCAAATAAGTTTCTGTGAATAAATGTTTTAACGCTGGTCTTACAATGTGAATCTGATATGTTTTTTCTGCTTCAAATTGTTGTTGTTGTTGTTATTGCCATAATTCTTTAAGTCACTGAGGAGGATTTCTAAATCGGACTTTAAAATGTATTTTGATAGGCATTGATCAACATTGAAGTTATCCTACAATTTATATCAATTTTAAATCTCGTATATAACACAGTCACAACGTACCTGAAAAAATGACTCCTTCGAAATTAACTCATCTCTTGATTCCATAAATACCACTAATTTAAGTTTATATTTGACGAATCCGCTTTTTATAGTTGCTTAAAGATGAATTTACGTATAGGGCTAAAATTCTGCAACAGTTACATAACCATAACTAATTTATTGTCGAATTTTATTTAATTATATCGGGAGATTTTCAAATTCTGATTTGACCCCAAACAACACCAAACTGACAGATGACGTGCAAAAATAGGTGATATTACCAACATCGAGAATCATGGTTTCGTGGTATAGTGGTGGTAAGGTCAAACTGGGTAATTTTGGTTTTGCAGTGTGGGTGAGTGGTACGATTGCCTTTCAAACGTTGTTTATTGACTTTATGTGTATCTTATTAGGGGAATATTTGTTGTGATTGAATCATTTGAAATAAAAATAATCCTACTTTTAAATGTGTGAAATTAATTTAAACTGGGTAAGCTGTTGGTGTTTATTATTTAAATTGCGTTGTATTTGTGATGTAATTTATGAAAACAAGGAAATTGTGACATAACCTGCAAGTAATCAAAATCCAAATAAATCTTGCAACATCTAAATAAAATCCGATTAATAAAAGGACTGCCTGTGAAATAATCATACTACATTTCACGCAGTGCGTAAATTAAGCATTATTTAATGGAATTATGGATGGATCTGTAAAAGAAGTGGAAGTACCAAGTAGCAGTTGTAATGGAGAAGAAGGTGGTCGCGGGTGCAGAAACAAGAGGAAATTATCAGAACCAATCTGTTGTCCTGTATGTAGTGTAACTTTGAGAATCTCAGAAGTCCAATCTCACTTCATGGTTGAAGTAGATAAATTAAGTAAGATCCCATCAAGCAAACACAAATCCAATGGACGAAATGTACCGAGTTCATCAAACACAAGTGATAACAATTCAGATAAAACTTGGGAAACTTTTCAGAAAGTTAGACTAAATAGACAAAACCGCCACAGGTCCAAAACAAAAAAGCGAAAAGCAGAAGAAATTTTATGTCCGATCTGCAATAAAGAAACTTCAGAAGAAATCACATTGCATGTTGAAAAATGTTTGCGCCGCACTGAAAGAAACGAGAGTGAAAGTGATGAAAGCATAGATGTTGAGGCTTTTGAAGAGTATGAATGGGCTGGGCAGTCGCGTGTCCGCATCACCACCCTCTTACCAGGAGGGGTAATTAATCTAGGTACTTCCATAAGTATGACTGAAGAAGATGAAGACTTAAATGTAGACGGGGATGATGCACAAACTTACGGTTCACCTCAGTACTCTGAAAGAGATATCATTCTTTTACCTGGTGATCCTGAAAATATTGCGCTTCGGAAGGCCGTTATAGGGGAAGATCCAAAACGAATGCAAGTAGAGGAAAATGACGAACTTAACACGCAGTCAAAAGGCGATCCTTTGGTGGAAGTTTTAAAAAATAGAATTAGAGAACTGGAGAGTAAAGAAAAAAGTAAAGAGGAGGTGTATAAATGTTTAATTTGTATGGAAAGGTATCACACGCCAGTTATTTCAGTTTGTTGTTGGCATGTGCATTGTGAACAGTGTTGGTTACAGACGCTTGGTGCCAAAAGACTTTGCCCACAATGTAATATGATTACTTCACCTGCAGATCTGAGAAAAATTTATATGTAAATACAGTTTTTTATTTACCCAACTATTTAAAGTACTGTTTTAATTAGTTCGTTATTATGTGTGTGATATGCCAGTTATAATGTTAAAAGAGTATATTTTACTGAGATAATGTATGTCAATTTTTTCCAGTAAGTTACTTTATTTAAAAGTTGAAAATATTTTAAAGCTAGTAATCTGGTAAACACTGTAATTTGTGTATACTTTTGAACGATCGCACTGTAAATATGTACATTTTTTTATAATGAATTAAATGAATTTAACTAGACTTAAAATTTGTTGTTTGATTATATCACGTCATGAAAATTTCAAATTTATTATAAAAGTTAGTAATTTTTGAGTTACTAATAATGTCACTACTATTGGTAGTGATGGTTATACCACCTACTATCACGATACTATCCACTGAGTGACTATAAATGAATGAGAATTTTTTATTCGGTTGGCTGCAGTTTTATGTTGACATTACTAATCTCTAAATTCAAAAATGTCAAAAAGTAAAAAAAACCTGAGTTGCTATTTAGGCACTTTTATTGTTTAAAAATGGTTTTCACCACTGAACATTTATTATAATGGTGTATTTTCGGAGCGGAATGCAGAATGAAGATGGCAGCTGGGTATATTCGTAACATTCAGCTTATGATCAGTTTACTGAAATGTACCCAGAAAAGCAAATTAATTACCGTATTTTTGCACAACACTGCGGTAGAATACTTGAAAAGTTTTTAAACACTGGTAATGTGGGAAAGGGCAAATCCACCTCCAAAGAATCCAGTTTTGTCAGTAATACAACAATTTGTTAAATAACGTTAACCAGCAAGCTATCACATTTTTTTTCTGATGTAGTATGGTTTCACCTATGTGGATATGTGAATTCCCAAATTATCGAATCTGGTCAGCACATAACATTTTGGGTAGCAATGTCACACAAAAGAATTATTGGACCAATATTTTTCCATGAAACAATCAACGCACAACGATATCAAAGACTTCTTTTAGAGCCGTTTATAAATCAACTGGATGACGTTGAATTAACAAACGGCTATTTCCAACAAGATTCGGCTTACTCCGCACACTGCGCGATCCTTCATAAATTTTTTAGAGGAATTTTTCACAGATACTTTAATTAGTACAGATTTGTGGCCAAGAAGGTCACCTGATATGACGCCGCTGGATTTTTTTTGTTTCCTTATTTATTATTATTATTATTATTAAAAAATACTGTGTTTTGGGCCCTGCAAAAAATTTACCACAACTTCAGCAAGCAATTGAATAGACAGTTGCAAACATATCACCTGAAATATTAAATTAATGTTTTTGATAATTTATCCCGATGGGTTCAATGTTGTTTACGTGAAGAAGAGCGACATTTCGAGCACTTGCTCCAGCCACTCATCATTCATTTATTTTGTTCGTAGTTCACGTTAATAAAACTTGTTTTTTTCTAAAATCTTATTTATTTGTCAAAACTCTAACCTAAAAGCCTAAATCCTAAAAAAATCACACTGTTTGCCAACCGGTCAGGAGTGCCAATCCACTAAATTTATTTCATTTATTAATGGCCAGTGGTATAATTCTTACTATCGGTTTTTTTGTCACGTCATCCGTCAGTTCAGTGTTGTTTGGGGTTAAATTATAATTTGAAAATCTCCCAGTATAATTAAATAAAATACGACAATAAATTAGTTATGGTAATGTAACTGTTGCAAAATTCGAGCTCTATACGTAAATTCATCTTTAAGCAACCATACAAAACGGATTTGTTAAATATAACCTTAAATTAGTAGTATTTATGGAATCAAGAGATGAGTTAATTTGGAAGGAGTCCTTTTTCCAGGCACGTTGTGACTGTGTTATATGCAAGAATTAAAGTTGATATAAATTGTAGGATAACTTCAACGTTGATCAGTGCCTATCAAAATACACTTTAAAGTCCGATTTAGAAATCCTCCGCAGTGACTTGAAGAATTATGGCAATGAGCTTCATCAACAGATGGCAGAAATTCTCAGGACGGAGACGGAAGCCATCGTTAATTTGGCTGAATACTTGACGAATTTAAGTTCAAAAATTGATGATTTATCATTACCAATTAGACAGTTACGTGAGGAAATTAAGGTGACCCATTTTTATTTATTTATTTTTGATCACCTGATACTAATAACATACAAGGTTTCTTTTTGTTATCATGAAAACAAATCAAATAATAACACACAGATGATTATGATTATAGTCCACCCAAAAGGTATCTGTCTTGTGAATGATAATAACCCTTCTTTTTCTTATCTGTATGGCTTATTTATCCCCCCATTTGTACTAACACCCTTCTGTAGTGTTAAAATCCTTCCTAAATAGAAACCTTCATTGGTTGTGTGTTTACCACCCAGCACGCTCATAATCATTGAAAGTTGACTTGGATGTTCGCAAAATGGAAAATGGATAGATAATACTTTTTATGGTAAAAAGTTGACTCTAATCAAATCTTAAAATTGATCCGTTTTTGCTTCAAATATATTGTAACATTTTTATCCAAAATATTTTAATCTAATGTAAATAACTTTCATTTTATTTTTAGACACTGTATGATTTGACTAGAAATTCAAAAGAAAGTTATTATCAAACACTAGATACAATTAAAAATAACAACATCCGACGAAATTATTTGAATTTAAAGTTTGAGATTATATCATCTGCGATGTACATTGATGACATGATAAAAACACATGAAGATGATTTGTTTGATGATTCCGTAATATTAGAGAGAGCTGTCAACAAATATTCATTTGAATATAATTATTTGGAAGGTTTTGGTTTAGCATCAGATATAGAAGAAATAAATTTTGTAAAGAAAAAATTAACTAATATGGTTAATAAGATATTTCTAAAATCTATAAAAAATATTGATGAAGTTGTCATATTGAGATGTTTGAGGATGTATGATAACTTAAGTCAACAATTTGAAGCAGAAAAAACATATCAGATTCACATTGTAAGACCAGCATTAAAACATTTATTCACAGAAACTTATTTGGAAACCTGTAATCAAGATGTCAACAGAATTTATAATGAAGCTTTAGATTTCATAGGTCTGAAAATAACAATATTACTTGATATTTTAAAAAGGTATTGATAGAATTAATTAATTAGAATTTCAAATTTTTTGAATTGTTCATGTTTCAGGAATAATGAATTGAAGTCTTTCAATTTTGTGTTGAATAGTTTTTGGGTTGAAGTTGACAAACTTTCACGTGAGGGCCTTCCGTATATTACTGCTCCAGGAAATCCAGAATTGTTCCAAAAGCGTTTTAAAAGTACTTGGAATTTTTTGCTAAAAGTCGCTGAGAAATGTGGGGATCAGAGTTTAATTCAAACCAACAAATCTTTTCAAGATCATATCAGAAGGTTCAATTTGCCCGTTTATTTTGAAATTCGTTTTCAACAAATTGCGGGTCAATTTGAAAGTGATGCTATAATTAAACCAGGACGTAACGCCTATTTGAGTAGCAATGAAATAAATTGTACTTTAAGAATCACATTAGCGTTGTGGGAAGCCCTTTCAGTTACTTTTAATTCTGATGTTTTCATCAATAATCTCGCTGATCAGTTCTTGAAATTATCAATGCTACTTCTAGCAAGATATTTAAAGTGGTTTGAAGTGGCTTTAGAGGTAATTTCATGGTAAATTAAAATGCGTTAAATTAAAACTTAACAATTTTTAGGAACATGATACATTTCCAGATGGCGCTGATGCATGGGAAGACTTCATAATAAATTCCATAAATGATTTGGATATAATAAAAAATTTAATTGGGTTTAAATCTGATAATATAGAATATGTTGGTAACAAAATCTACAGTATTATACCACAAAATATACAGCCAGTCCTAGTGAAAGTATTTCAAATGAATACAAACATAATTACTGATGTTAGTATTAAATTACAAAACCATTTAATAACAACTAAAAGTAATGAAAGTCTTTCCAATCTTCAAAATGTTGCCGCAATTCCTAGATTATACAGAAGAACCAACAGAAGTGCACCAAAAGAAGCCAGTAATTACATGGTGGAAGCTATTCAACCAATACTGAAATTTTACAATAAATTTAAAGCAACGATGAAGAAAGAACTGCAAATTATTTTAGATACTGTCATCATAAATATTACAAAACAGTATGAAATGCATCATAAACATATCTATTTGTTTACAGTCAAATGTTATTCTAGGTATTCAACTTTGGTTGAAGAAGTTTTAAGATCAGTGTGTAAAACTGAAGAATCTTTGCGACGTTTGAAAAATAGGAATACACAATTTTCAGAAGCTGTTCCAGAGGACGCTGAAGCTTCTGATACAATGTCAGATGAAATGAAGATTAGAGAACAAATTAAATTGGATGTTTGTTATTTTATTGATCAAGTATTCAGATAAATTTGTTGAGATTGTCATTATTAACCAAAATGTTACAGCTTTATCCTTTGGCCATGGAAAAAGCAAGGAAGTCAATGGACGAACTGAGAGGCCAAACATGCTAATATAAAAATGGTAAACACAGTTTTTAAGTTTTAAACACTTCTTCAAAAAACCATTACAAATTTACATTTTTACTCTCCATGTAAACACATGTCACTATCTTCTCCGTCTTGTATTCCAAATTAAAAAATGTAAATCATTATACGATGTAAAATCGAAAATTTCGGAAATAATGAAAAGAACTGGGGTGCCATTCATGTATGTTATGGATGACAAAAAATATGGCTGTGGACTGATCCTTGCGTTGGCAACAATGTCATGAGCATTTATCTGCTGTAACTAGTTGTTCATTATTTTAGACGCGTAGGTAGTTTATTATGGAATAAAATATAATTAAATAGACGTTTTATGCTCTTTCATTTCAAAGATGTTTGCTGAAAGACTACAATGTAACAGAAAAATATGGTTTATTGAGGAGAAAAATATATAAATATAACAATTTATAGTCCAGGGTAGGAAATTTCTCCTCAAACAACTCACATACAGATCGTACATACGGGCTTTTTGTAGAAAGTAAATGTTTTTTATTTACTTTTATTTAAAAAATGTGTATGTCAAAAGATGACATGAGAAAGCAGGACTACATTATTAAGTGAAAAGTTAACTTACCAAATCATACTGTGTTTTTATGAGTTCCTTGTCTTTGAGGCGTAACTTTTTAAGAATTTGATCTTTCTCACTACATCTTTGTCTTTCCGATTATAAAGGGCTAGAAAATCTTAGTCATTCTGGCTGAGAAAGCAAAGCAGTATCACGTTCAATGGACGTGTTAGTACTAGGAAGATCCTATTAGTCAGTCCATTTTAAGCAAAAGCTGAAATTATAAAATATATGAAAATATAGAGTAACTACAGAAGTGTTTTTATAATCCACACTAATGTTAATTAATTCAATCATTTTAAATATATGATTTAGTAAGCATAGGTGAGTTGTCATAACGAATAGTTATTTTACCAATTATGTAGAAATAGTGATCTAATTAACTTTTCTAAATTGTATCTTAAAATTCTTAGAAGTACAGCCCATTTCCAACAACAATGAAACAAACCTTTGTCAAGAGAGTTAAAATAATGCAAGCGGAATCTTAAAAGTGCCACACATTATTATTTTTCTTATTTATTACTAAACTAACTCCAATGTCATGTAAGTGTATCGCTAGACTCTACATGAGAGTTAAACCTCTTATGTTAGCGGCAGCAAAAGCAGACTGCAATACATTTTCTGGACGTTGGATAATGACAAATGGTCCTGTCGTACGACCGGCGCGAAGTTCAGATTTAAACCCTGTGGATTTTTATTTTTGGGGACATATAAAGACTCTCAATTATGATGTTGAAATTACATCAGAGTTTTGGAAGAAGTTACAGAAAATTGGTTGCGTCGTGCTTAAATGTGTGTTAGAGCAAACGGTGGTCATTTTGAGCACTCATGTTTGGCACGGACTAGTCCATTGTGTCAACGAGCATAAAATATAAATATGTAAGTACAGAAACGAAATTAAAGAAAATAGTTTCGCCTAACGAACAATGCATTCATTGAGTAGGTTCAGTGGCTCTCAACCAGTTTTTAGTTTTAGTTTAATACGTTTAACTCATTAACTGGACATTTGAGATGTGCAGATTTATTTAGCCCAGAACGGACACGTTTTTGAGCATTTGTTATAGTTCTTTTTGTTTTGTACTTCTTCAGTTATTTTCTCTCATAATTTTTAAGTTTATTAAGGCGACATTTGTAATCAGTTACTATTTTTTGATATAATAATAAGACTTCTTTATCGATTCCTTTAATTCGTATTATTCCAAACATTGCAAATTTTCGAATAAGTTGAAAAGTTAAGCATAAATAACATTCAGTTGCTCCATTTGAATTATCAAGTGTTCATAGGAAACTACCACTGTCCGAGTGTTTTTGAAACTGGTCACCCGCATTATTAAAAAAGATGAAGCACTTAACCGCAATGATCCCAAATTCCCTTGCCCAACTTTACTTAAATTTGCTTTCACTTGAAACAAAGAGAAATCTAAAACTTTCAACGTACACAAACTCAAAATCATGTGTTTTCCTGGCCATACGGGTTTTGAGAATGTAACTGGGCCTATAACTAAGCCTTTCTGTGAATAAATTTCTCTTGAAAAGTCAATTTGACACACAAAAGTCGTGTTGTCAAACTCAATTATTCTGTTTTGCATAGCAGACTCTTGTCTTTTTTCAAAATGTCATGATTTTGAGATGCAGATTAAATATTCTGATTTCTAAATTTTAACATGATGCCAAATCGCACTAAATTCAAAAACATAATTTTAAAAGGAAAGTGCAATATTTTTTTCCCCTATTTGTTTCTTATCTATTATGATTCTCCAGATCCTATAGTTACTAGTTGGCATTACATTTTTTGGGACACTGTAAGTAATCTGGACACGATTTTGTACGAAACACAATAATTCTGCGCTCAAATATGGCAGGATTTTATGAAACGAATTTTTTTTTTTTTATATTTTGGAAAAACTATATGTGAATAATTTAATTGTTTTAGCGGGATCTCGTCATCAGTGGGTAAAGGACTCGCATTTGGTGGTGTACAAATAATGAAAAGCCCATTATTTATAATTTATTACAACAATGAGTCATGTATAAATGCTTTTTGACATGTTTAAATAAATTTATCAACTGTTTCAACAAATTACTACTAAAATAAGTTTACAGTGAATAAAATTGTGTTGCTGTTGATGATTGCAGTTCTATTTGGCCCATTTTGAATTGTAATCTTTGTAACCACTTCAGTAAGATTGGATTATGTAAATTTATTTTAATTTTATCTGGTAACGTTTCTGAATGTATAGTTGGTGGACAATTGCGGCAGTTTTGTAAACGCACTTGCAAGTGTCCAGGTAGCTAAAACACGACAACAAAATTGTTTTAAAAATTATTTACATTTATTGTCATGAAAGTATTTTTTGAATAAGTATAATAATTTCCAAAGTAACGTAATAAGGAACGTAATTATTATCAAAGAGGTACAATCATACAAATGGTGCAACACTAGTTTTAAAGAGAAAACAACGATACCCTTATCAATGATTTTTTTTTTAGAAAGAGCTAAATAAAAGTTTCCCAACAAAATAATTGATATTATATTGGGCCCCGATTATAATAAACTGAAAAACAGTTCATAAGTATCGGACTGGTTAAGGAAAAAATCTTTAAAAATAAATTATTTTACCCTAAAATAAGCTTTGAATGATTCCAATATGTTTTGCGATGTTATATATTGTAAAAGATAACATTTGCTTCAATAAATGAACGTTTTTTAACTAATGATGCTAAATTTATTATCAGTACGTTTGAAGACGGTCGATACATCAATGAACTGTTTTTTTTTTATGTTCTGTGATAAACATTACTTTCACGCCAAATTTTTTTTGTCCACTATTTAGTTATGACTATGAGTTATGGTATGACTGATCAAAATCGCATACTTGTATATGATTGGAACAGAGCACTGGAGTCCAAAGTGGCAATAATTTCGCCACGAAAGTCGAATGACATTCCAATAACGCTTCTAACATGCTCAAGAAGTGCAAGCTCACAATTTCACTCAGCTAAAAAAATATTTAGATTTTGTTTTACAACTGTTGTTCGACTCACCATTTTTGACTGTTGGATCAACTGAAGTATGCATGGTGTTACTTTACCCCAAAATTCAAATAAAATATTCATAGTAATGTTGTAGGCCTCTGTAATAGGCATGTTTGTGTTTAGGCTTTGTTCCAAATAGACAGTCCATAGCTACAAGATGCTCGTTTTTAATTGTAAGAACTTATAAATTGGCATACTTGGCATAAAATGAAGGTGTGAAACAGGGAAGACATATGTAGGACGGATGTCTTAGGCTGTTCTGCAAAACCTGCCATTATATTTTGAATATGATCTGCAATTTGACAAGATGCTTCTTGTGGTATAGGTTGACTAGTACTTTGACTTTGATTCCCGTGTAAAGCTGTATAAGTTAAAGATCCTAAAAGTAACCATGATAACAGTCGAATATGGCCTATACATTCTATAAATTCCCTCGGTCTAAAAATTTATTTATTATGTTTTTTACAAACTAGACGTTTTGACTCACGATTGTTGTGAAACTGATGTATTATAGAGCCAAGGAAAGTAACGGATGACAGCACGATTATCTCGACCGTTACCCTTTGTTATTTCGAGAGCCAAATATTGAGCAACACTACATTTAATAATCCCTCCTAAGGTGTCTTCATTTAGGCCTACATTTATACCTTTACAATAACTTTTCATTTTGGAAATTGTGTGAAAATCGGTTAAAAATTCTAATATGTCGCCAAGATGCATTTTCATACATTCTGATATGCCTGTTGTAACGGCTGGACCATATTCCATCGATAATGAAGGGCAGTCTTTAATAACCACATTCGCGGGTATAGAACCTCCAACGTCCTTCAAATACGATAACATCACGTTCTATTCGACAAATAAAAAGACTCACCTGTAAAATCAAATTGATCAACATGAGTAAATTTGAGTCAGGGATAGTAGTTTTGAATTTTAATGCTTGCACCAGTTCATATACCACCATTCTACTTAAAATCAGTTTATCTCTTTCCTGGAAAGGATGAGCAGGTTTAATTATTACAATGCCGTAAGGGACAAGTTTGGCTCACTTTTGTAAAAGCTCGGTTGCACAAGTAACAAATTTCAATCAGACAGCTATATTTTAGCATGTTAGTTTGTATCGCGTAGCTTAGTACTTTCGAAAATGGTTCCAAAATCCCCTGGAATTATATATATATGTAGAAATAATTAATATAAATACAATTACATTATACATACACACATATACTTTATAATTTAATTTAATTTACTTAAAATTTATGTTATGTAATTATAAAATTATAATATAGGTATCTCATAATTATATGTCAGTACTTTGGAAGATGATAGGAGACGAAAAAATAATGGGGCCTTGTATATAAACTTTTTCTCTAAGGTGCGACCTAAAGGAGTTATAGCTCGTAAAAGAAGGCAGTTGGATTACTTTTATTTATAAATTCCGAAACGTTGAATAAAAAAATAAAATTTTGTTATTTTATTTTTCTAACATAGATACTTATTTTGACCAATTAGAATAGATACCTTATATTAAAGGAGTACTTTTAATTGGTAGTGTAATCTTTTACTCCAATTTTTTGTGTTTTTTTTAACTGATTATTTAAAACGAATTTACATTTATACTTTAAAATATTCTTAAAAGTCGATAG
The DNA here is from genome assembly GCA_004193795.1 of Asbolus verrucosus. NCBI lineage: Eukaryota > Metazoa > Arthropoda > Insecta > Coleoptera > Tenebrionidae > Asbolus > Asbolus verrucosus. Next base: position 29,801 of record QDEB01133491.1, on the reverse strand, counting down.
GACTTATTTGGATTTAGATATTTTAAAATACAGGATGTAATTGATATACATGCAATCAGAAACGAGAATGAAGCGTAATTTTTGGAAAAAAAAAATTAAAACGCCATTGGGGAGAAACCCTCTCGAACCTTCCCAATAACGACATTGTCAAACGAAGCATCAATGCTGCACTACACTTATATTAACACCCTGTATAAAAAAGAAAAACATTCGCTTCGTAAAAAATACTCACCTTCCGTGTGTAATAACATTGAATAAATTGAAAAATCGTACTTGAAGAAGCTACATTACAATAAATAAAGGTGGGCAAAAATCTCAAGTGTTATGTGTATTGTGATGGCAGCGTCTTTAATACGTTGCTGAAGTTGCTCAACAGTTTCCACAAAATCTTCACCAATTAAATAATTGTCCAATACTCCAACCCACACATTTAAGGAAAACTCTTGCTGAAAATGTGTCTCTCGAAACGCGTGAGGGTTTTCATCTGTCTAAACATGTGTATTATGGCTGTTTTAGACACCATTGCGAGTGAAACCAGCTTCACCGGTAAACAACACGTTCTTGAAAAAATTAGGTTCCTGACGACACTGTTCGAGTAACCATTGGCAATAGTTCATGCGCCGTGGAGGATCACCAAGTTGTAACGCTTGTACGTTTTTTACATGGTACGGATGTAAACCCTGTTCCCTCAAAGTACGATGTACAATAAAATGAGGGACACCAACTTCTGCTGCAAATCTGCCAGTGCTGATACCTGGTTCTTTTTCAACGCGGTTCAAGATGTGTTCCTAAGCGTTAAGAATGTGTTCGGTTCGTTGCATGGTCATGATCGTGCACTCGCAGGTTAAAAGTACCATGGTTCCTCAAATGTTGCACTGTTGATATGAAAGTACGACCCTGAGGCACACGACGATTTGGAAATCGTTCAGTCCATAAATCGCGAGCTAGTTGCACATTGCCACCGGCTTCACCGTAAAGTAACACCATGTCAGTATGCTCGGCATTTGAAAAATTTGCCATCACCAAAAACGTGGTATTATTCCAAACACAACAACGCACTAAAAATAATTCCATATCTGGAAAGCCGATTTCTTATAAATGTTGTATAAGACTTTTTTTGTTATCGTTTTTTCTATTGCATGTATTTCAGTTATACCCCGTATATCATAATTTGTCAGAATAAATATCAAATTGTCGTTACTGCAGTTTACGACGTACGTTTCACACATATTTACAAATAAATTTAACCCAACTGGCTCCTTTAAGGGACTAAAATTCCCTTAGAAAACATTTTAGAGAAAAAGTTTATATGAAAATACCCCCATTATTTTTTAATGATTATCATTTCACAGAGTATTGACATATAATTATGAGACACCCTTCTGTATATATAATATAATAATTATATAGATATTCAATATTAATTCTGTAACCACTTTACCTTAAATTGGGAAATTAACGGTATTTTAAAAACAGAAATCATAATTTTTAGTAGCGGCATTATGTCGTCAAAAGTGTTTAAGAAAAACAGCATCCGTCTGTATAGACTTTCCAATTGTTGTAAGACTGTACTCCAAAGAGGAGTACTTGGGCCCAAAGCAGCTTCCAAAGGCAAACAGTTTAAGTAGCATGCTATGTTCTGAAGAATTATTGGTAACGTTTCGATTGGTAAGGTCTTTTTGGAATTTAAAGTCTAAAATTTGACGAAAGTAACAATTAATATAATCAGTCTCTAATTTTTACCTCTAACAATAATTGAAGGGGTGCTACAGGATTTAATTCGTTAAAATCAATCAAAGCCTGTATGACGCTTTTGAAGAACTGGACTCTTACAGTCTCTGAAATTGATTATTACAATCACAGCCACACATTTTTGGCGATTACCTGAGGCATTCGTCTGAAACATTTGTGTAAAAATACCATTAGGCGCCAACTGGTGTAAGACACATCTCAAAAATTGATGCGCAACACTAATAGCGCCGCCGGGTAAATGAATATTACTCTCACTTTGCCAAGGGTACATCGCATTAGTTGCCACCCTAAAATGCGGAGAATTATTGAAGTTCTCATGTTTGATTGGGTCACTTACTTTGCCACTATACTAAGAATGTCGGGTAATAAAGGTGCCGCTAATGCAGGTTCTCTATGTATGAAGGTTCCCAAAGTGACAATGCAAAGCCCAATTTCTTCGTCGCTGTACTCTTCTTTTACGGTCCCGCATTCTGAACATCTTTCATTAACACACTCGTCACCTATGCGAAACGAACTTTGTTTCATGTCGCAACCTTCTAGTTTGGGGGATAGTTGCGGACTGAACCAAGCACCAGGTCGACGAGGATCGTGCATCGAATATGAACTCATTGTAAAAGGTCCAACTTTGCGCATACGTTGTCGCTGATTGATAATTGCCTCCCCTAAAACATGACATACGCAACCGACCTATTTAGACTATTCAGTACTTACGTTGATTATCGACTTTGATTGTTTTGAAGAAGTGTCCGTTGTCATCAATATCTCCTTGATTTGGAGGACTTTCTAAGGCCACTTGCTTGATTAATCGTCGAGGACTATGTGATTGTACCGATTCCTCTTTGGTATTGTAAATTTTTTCAGGTTTTTTATTTTCAAACTTGCTCAATTGAGCGTTAATACCTAAAGCTTGTCGAACTTTATCGACTAATTGTGAAATATCTTTGGTGTGTTGTCCAATAGGTAATAGCCTCTCTTGATTGGGTATCTCCAACTGAGACTCAAGTGTCAGTGAAAATACGCTGTCTCGAGATGATTCTAGAAACCGATGGCAACAGTAACTGTTATATGTTTTATTGCGATGTTTACCTGTCGGTCTAATTGCACCTATAGGTAATAGTCTTTCAAGAGAAGGCGCTGGTAACATTGATTGATTGTTTTTAAAGCAGTCATCACAATCCGATACAGGGGTACAAACAGGGGTAATACTGGGTTCTATTACTTTTTTATGCTTCCCTAAAGGAGTTGGTTTGCTAACATGTTGGGTATCCATAGAAGTAAGAGTTACTTGTTTATGAAAATCGGTAGTGACTGTTTTGGTAAATTGGGAACCATTTATTAGATTGAGCGACGTTGTTGAATTGATTTTGGTACAATTCTTCGTGTAGTCGCAGGGCGATTTTGGTGCCTCTTGCATTTTTCTGTTGTCGTATGTCTTGACTGACTCATCTTCACTCCCTATTATCCACGTCGGTCGTTTATTGGATGAAGTTCTAACTAATTGACTGATATAACCTTCCTTTGGTGATTTGATCACGGCCGTATCTAATGGTTCTTGTGTTTTAATTATTGTACAAACCTGTTTACTTTGAATATGACAACAACTTTCCTCCATACCTTCGTCAAATGAATCTTGAATGCTTCCGTGAAGGGTGCTATCAGACATATCACTTTCTGGTATCGCTATGAGTTCGGATTCTGTATCATCAGCATCTATACTGAAATCGGTGAGCTTTTTAATGTTTTTGTCCCACATTTTTTCTGGCTGAATGCATTGTATAGCTTCTTCCCAGTGTGTTTCCATGCTAGTGGTCGATGAAGGTTTCGCGTATACTACTTGGGTTTTTCCACCTTTTGAACTAATAGACACTTGAACTGATTGTCCATCGGATGAAAACATAGGCGAAAGTGGAGGAGTGGCCCTTTCAGCATGTTCATTTTCTGTCCCCAAAGAAGGTTGACTTACATCTCTTGATCTAGAAGGAGGCGCGCCCATTATAATTGTTGCCGGTATTCTCCTACAGTGATGGTGTTGTGAATCCAAAGTGTTCAAAACAATTCTTATCAAAGAAGTTAACTGCATACAATGAGGTTGTTGACTATATTGATACTAAAATCCAAAATAAATCAAGGTTTGGTGTGTATCGGTATAAACAACTTACCTTGTAAAGTAATACAACCAATGCCATTAGCCAATTTCGCCTAAAATGGGGTTCTAAAGTCCATAAACTGTAAGTGGGTTGTTGAAAATCTAAAGTATTAGCAATATAATAAGGCGAGGGAGCATATTGCAGGAGGATTAAACATGTAGGGAGGAGTAAACGACCCATTAAATTATTTTGGTCCAATAGCTGAGGTAAATTTGATAAAAATACACTAAAAGCTGGTGATGATCTTAGCCTTTGTGGTGGTAAATACAATCCTCGATCATTTTGGCTATAACCTAGGAGAAGGTAAAGATGTCTAAGAACGATCCCTTGAATTTTGGCCAAATTTTTTTCTTCTGCTGGATATGCTTGGTCGGATCTTGATAAAAATTGTAAAAGAAGGAAAACTAATAAATGCATGGTTTCCTTGTCCGCCTCTTCTAAATCAATGACTCTTTGTAAAAAATTTAGGATATTTTGATCATCAGCCATATTAAGAGAATGCATGTGACCATCTGTAATGAAAATTGTTTAACTTTTTTATGTGATTTGCAACAATTACATCATGCCATGCCGCTTTAAAAACTTATTTAGCATCCACTTAGAAAAAAACTTACGTACATTCATGCGGCCACTACAGCAAGACACTACATCTAGTTTCTACCTGGAATGCTGTTACTAGTGCCTAAAAACTGACCGAGTCCAAAACGAGAACTTTTCCTCTTTAATATTGGAGCTGAATATTGTCGACTGTATACTTTTTCTTTTGTTTCTGTAATTACTATTTGAACAGTTATAGAAATGTTAAGATGATTTACTACCTTTATTTTCGTGGCGAGGGATAATTGAAGCAGGCGCCGACATTGTGCGCTTATAAGGCCATTTTGTGCCAAAACTAGCACTAAGGGTTTTTACCGAACTAGCACCACTTCCATCGGACTGTGATAAAGCTTCATGAGCTCTATGTAGTTTTCTTAAAAATGTTTCACTATTCAAATCTGTATTTCGCAAATCTAAAAATTAAGATAATTATAATTGAAAGAAAATCTGTACGTTTTAAAGTACCTCGTAAACATGATATATCTCCGGTTTTTTCTAAATTAATCTGAGCTTCTAGGAATAGTGTATCGAAACGATTTAGAAAAAATTCCCATGTTAGAATTTTCCGTTCACTCAAAGAGTTATGCAGTTGATAAAGCGACTGCAGTACCATGGGTCTGTCTACTATAACTGAATCGAATTGAGTTTCCAAACACATTATTAAAGACTAAAATCACTTTGTTATATTATGTTACATGTTGGTTCCTCAATAGTACCTTAATTGCAAAATCATGAATCGTGCCTAGATATAAAGTAGCTCTTTGGGCCACATATATGTTTGTATCGTCCATGCTTGATATTAGATAACAAAACGCGTTGGCTAGAGCTGCTTGTAGTGGCAGGATGTTCCGTAGAGGACTTGAATCCATGAATCTTGCCATTACAGTGACTCTTTCAACGGCTGTGAACCTCACGCACCAATCGTTGTTGTGGAAAGCTTCTTGAATCACTCGCCAAAAGACATCGGATCCCGCTGGTAAAGTGATGCAGTGTAGCAACAAGGGGACGACTTCTTGACAAATGTGGGAATGTTCAGAATTGCACAATTCCCATAGGCTAGAAACTGATCGTTAGATTCGTTTTTGGGGTTCCAGTGGTGTATACTTTTTGATCAATAAATTTTCTTGGCACCAAATAAAAAATCCTCTGTGTTCCTTCGATGCTTTCGTGCACGCATCTCCGTGCAAGATCAGAATGTTGAGGCATTGTAGCATGTAGTATAAGATGTCTGGTTTATCTACTTTCGATAATTCTTGAAGCAGTTGGTGGATGTATTGAAGCGGCTGTGGTAGGTCGTCGACGCAGAATTTGAATTTTCCCACAGAGGTTTGCCAAAAGTTGTCCAAATCGTCTCCTGGTTCTGGTTCTATGGGTTCGTCGTTTTCTCCGATGACCTGAGGTTTGGCCACTTGAACCGTTGCGGCGGCTGCAACAACGTCTTCTAATGATCTTGAAAATTTTCGCTTGTGCTTCTTACCGACATCAGTTTCAGAAAGGGTAATAGCTCGGGCGACGGCAGAAACGACTTTTTCAGCTGGTATAATGGCGGCGAGATCGAGTTGTTCGGAGACAGTTTCAACCGTTGCGGTCATTATCTGAAACAGACCAAAATGGACAAAACTATTATTTGTTTTTGCAAGGTTTTTATGGGGTGAGACTAATATAATGAAACCTCAAACGAAAATTCGTGATTTTCGCTTGAGAATACTCTTCGTACAGAACACACGTGTGGCATATGAACTAGAACTCCTCCTACAGAATGCACTTCAGGAATGGGCATGTTGAGAACTACATCAGATTTTGATTCTTTCTTATCGCTCTCTGGTGGGCTTTTCCGGCTGTGGTCGTCCCAATTCTCTTCCAAGGGTGGCTGTAATCGCAAATTAATGTGTGTCTTTTAAACAGTGTGTCAAATAACTCACATCAGGGGGATGAGCTGGATAGACGGGCGAAAGATACTTGATGAGTTGTAGGGAGAGTTGATGCCACATGATGCTGGATTCACAGTAACTACACTCCGACTTAGAAGAACAGGTGTGATTTCCAATCCAGGCAGCGGTGATCATACATTTCAAAAGCCAACATACATCTTTACATAAAGAAGAATTTAATCCGGTATGTTTGTCGATATCTTGCAGTTCCATTTGTTTGAGTAAAATGTCCAACATAAGTATACAACAAAAAAGATTATGCTCTGCGTTTGATTCGAATTCGGTTTGCTGAGAATAACGGTTTTCGTCATCTGAAAATGATGTCTTGACTGAATCGCAGTCTTCGATTACAGGTGCTACAAGAGCCCAGTGTGGAGGTGCAAATTAAGAGTGCAAACAGCGAAGTTACTTACAAATTGAGCTGCGTTTTGGTCCCTCATTTGTTTCCAGTTCGTGATATTTAATAGCCTTTTCGGCGGTTTCTTCCGCTCCTCCTTTCATATATGTGACACCATCACCGAAGATTGTGAAAAGGAGATGAAGTGGTATGATGATTTCCAGCATTGTCAGTGTCTGAAAATCGTGAATTTAGGCTTAATTTTTGGAGCGGTTTGGGGTTTACTTGTAACCAATGAAGTGCTTGCTCTTGAACTTTGGCGCTAGTTTTCTGGAATCGTCCAGCGACGAATTGGTACATTTTCTTAGCATCGAAGCCAAGAGGGCTCATTTCGGTATCAAGAATTTTACTGAGGATGATACGAAGTTCTGATAGTTCTTTTTCAGGAACATCGTTAACGATTGCTTCCATCCAGTGCGGCATTACATAATCCCAAATTTCTTGCGTTATGACTTCATATGGTACTAGGCAAAACAGGCGATTTAGACCATCTTTTAAATGTGAGGTTCGTGAAGCAAGAGTATCCCTAAAATAGTTTTAATAGAAGTGTTCGGAAGGGGTTAAGTTTTTCTTTGCGTACCAATGCCCTCCGATACGAGCATATTCAGGAGGGTGGGGTAAAAGACATGAAATAAAAAGTTTATAATGGGTTTTGCTGATATCTCTCAGCCAACCACATACATTTTCAGTCTTTAATTTCTCTAAGGTACTTTCTTCCTGGCCTGTACAAAACGCAAGATAATAGTTACACAGATTTTGAATGTAATTTGCTTTACCATCATATGAATATGCAGTCATATGAAACCAATGGAAAAGCATTGCTAAAAGCCGCCCTAACACTTCTGTTGGTGTATTGTCTGTTGGGGTACATCTCCCCACCAACAACCAAACACCATATCTACCTAAAAGCTGTCGCTCCTCTACCGTTATATTATCAATAGCCGGTATCGGCGTTTTACCCTCCACATTTTCCTTTGTTTCAACAGTGGGAATTTTCGCTTCTTTCAATAAACTAAAGTGATATTAAAATGAGATGGTATTATTCTAAATGGTGTTATATTATAATACCTCACAATAGCTTCCACCATGTAAGTCTGCATTTCTGCATCCATACTCCAAGTTGGTGGTAAGCTTTTGTGAACTATGTGATCTCCTCCTCTTCTGTTATTATGGCGATTATTATGACATTGTTCACAGTATCTTATAGGATGATTTCCGTTGTAACTTGCACATTCTGTCGAAAAACAAATCGAAATCGCAGACTTATCTGTAGATCGACAGTTCTGAAATGTTAATCAATAGTGTTTTATTCTTCGTCAACTATTTCACTTACTTTATTTTCGCAAACCATAGACACTTGTTGCATGGGATGTAAAATATCAAAAAACATTTGATTGGGATGTTCTCGGTGAATTTCGTTGGCACATTCAATGCATAAATAAAGAGGAGGCGGAGTATCGCTTGCGAAGGTGATTGAAATACAGTGGTCATAGCAAACTTTGGCGGCTTCAGCGTTTCCGGCATTTGGACACATATCTCTTTGGCAAACAAAAGGTGTCGGATCTCCTTAAATCTTTCACTATTTTATCGAAATAAATATTCGAATAAATTTACCAGCAAACTTGCAAATGAGATTTTTCCTATCGAATAAATTTGCGTTAAATGTAGGCCAATAATAAAACAAAAGTTTGGCTGCTGAGGATCGTGCTGTTGATGTTCCGTAGGCAATGACGCTCAAAATGTCTTTTAAAATATTTTGTTTGAGGGTCATCAAGCATTCGAGAAGTTGACAGTGATGAGCAGGGTTTGTTGAATATTGAAACACCATCATGATTACGGCCGATACTGACTGACAGATTTCTTGCTCTCGATCGTTGTGTCGCGCTGTAATTTTTTTGGTAAATTTTGTTTTTGAAGGGCGATCAAAGTCGTACTTATCGTAAATGGTAAAATGTAAAAACATAAAGAATTGACGATGTCTTGATGTAGACTGTTGGGTAACACTGCTATTGATGATGCTGTTAAATAAGGCAAATTATCAATTAAATCATGTTCTAAAAAGGGCAAAAGACATCCGAGGCATTGAAGAGTAGCTTGTCCAAAAGCTGAAAATGATTATGATTATGACTGGAATAATCGAAGGAAATATAGTCTTACAGTGGAGTCCATATTGGATGAGTGGTGCAACTTCGATCAAAGGAATGAGTGAATTATACAATCCTTTATAGTCTAAGCTCGGAAAAAGTCCCATGCGTACCGAATCCATGTCTGAATTTTTCAAAAGATCGAAAGGTGAGTTGGGTACATCTTTGAGAACGGCTGAAATTGAGTCGTGTAGACAAGTTTTGATGTTTTTTGGAAACACTTACTTAGGAGTGTTTGTGAAAAGTATTTGATAGTGTTTGCTATGTCAACCCCCGAAGGAGGAGGCATAACCCCCTGCATAAGACGCAGTTGGTAGTCATATAAGCTGCGTATTTTGGCTGTAACTAATTAAATAACTTAAATCATAGTTGTCTGTCAGGATATTGGCACTGACAAGAAATATTCTTTCCAAAATACTGACTTGATCAAAAAGTTTTTGAAGTTTTTGATAATTGTTAAAGGATAGTAGAAGTAGTAATAAAAATGTGTCGATTTGAACTGGAAAGTCGTACATTTTGGAAAGTTTAACTGATGAATGACCATGTGGTGATTGAAGAAGGGGTGTTTCTGGTCAGTGCCAAAAGTGAGGAGTGAGCACATCAATATTTACAGACACACTGTGAAGAACAACATAGAAGGTATAAAGTTGCTTACATGCAGCAGCACGAGTACCCATGTTGACAATGCAGTCACAATAATCAAACGCAAGGGAAACACTGAGGTCACATTGTTTAAAACGTGCGGGAATCTTCAACATGGGGGCAGCTTCGTTATCCCATTACAAATCAATAGTGGTAGAAAATAAGGGACAACTGAAGGATTCTACAAGAACAGAGGGACATAGACACGTGGCTAGGCCCCAGCAATCCCAGCATCCTCTCCTATAGGAGATCGATAGCATCCTGACACCCGACACTCGCGCGCGCTAAAAATACGATTGCTACTTACAATTAGCACTTACATCGCATATTTATATAAGAGCGCATATTTAATAGATCTGCCGTGAACATCAGTCTAAAATTGAGCAGAAGCACTGAACATCAACGGTCTTAGTTCGCAACCAATCGATATATCTTCATCAATAGGTTCTCTCCCAGAGTTGCGCCTTTAACCGATTCCGGCACTATTTGAAATCTACTTTAAAACACGTATTTACTTAAAAACTAAAACCAAAACCTGTCAACAACACATACAATCTAGCACTTTATGTAACTACTCGTTTGAAACATTTAAATGAACTAAACCCAAATAAACACTTCTTCTACCTCCCCTTTGCAATATACAAATGCAATTGGTCTCAACAAAGATGACAAAACAGTAATTACATCGAAATAGACTGATCGTGGCTGTTCAGCTCGATACAACTTGCCATTATTAAGCAGATATTGACCAACAACAATTTTTCATAGAAGAAGAGAAAAGGTGTCACACAAATTTCGACAACGATTAGTGCAAAATCAAAAGAAAAACAGCTATTTTTCCTTTCGGACAACTTACACCAAAATTTATTTATAAATTCACGAATAATTTTGTTCAGTTTTTCGCACTAAATTATATAATAAGAATATTAGCACTAAAATTGCGCAAAAACAACGTGTTTAATGTAAAAATTTAAGCAAAATAGTCCGGTAAACACTGAAATCATCAAGGAATATGCTTGCAAGCGTGCGCAACTTCCAGACGAGGGTGGGTCATCTTTTCGATCCGTCCATCATCCAGTTTCCCCAGTTTCCCCAGTTTCTCGCTACTTGTCCCGTTTGGTCCAGTTCTAATGTTCACAACTCTTCTAATCAATAATGACAACATCACTCTGTTGACAGCCGCATTATAATGGACGCAGGTAAGACAAGTCTTCACCGCAGCTTCACTTCACATCCTGATTTCGTTCATCCGTTTCCGCGTTGTCTCCACGAAATTGTATAAAAATATTCTACACTGCAGAAATATTACAAAGGGGTGCTAATTTTATGTTTTTTTTTTTTCTAAATCGCAGTAACTGCATTCATTCCCCCAAAATCGTACGTTCTAAAAATGGAAATTCAACAATTCATGTTTGTTAACTTATTGATTTTGTGACAATTAATCTTTTTATAATTAGTTGATAACTTTTACGCCCCTTCGTGTCGATAGATTTCAAATCTACCGTAAAACATGAAAATAAAATAATACATGACATCATAACATTGCAGTACGTTTAGTGAGTACTAATACATTTTTAGCAACGAACACTTGAGTATGCAAAAAAACAATGTTTACAGTGTGTAGCATTCAAATGAAGATGTTTTCAATTTTTAAATGTTATATTGGGGAGATAATTATCTCATATACGTATTCATCAAAGTTTTTTCGTTATAAACAACTTTTTTAATTGATATTTCGTAAAACTCCATGTCTGGCTATCAAACAAGTGGATAAATAATATAATCAATTATGAAGTTTATTCCACACCTGGCTAAGTCGTACACGAATTGGAAGTACCACTTCAATACGATATTTAACTTTTTTTACTTCATCTTTTTACTTTACTTTCTTAAAATATTTGCTGCATAAATCCAGTATAAGAATTAAATGTAAGTTAAGAACATAAAGTAAAAATTTCGTGAAGATTTATGTTTTCAGATTTATTTTTTAATTTAAAACGAAATGCGGATATTCGAATAATTTGGGAATTCGAATTATGCGCATGATTAAAGTGCGTACCATGATGGTTATTTACTTAATTTGTTATTTTTTCTGTATAAGCAGATAGATGCTTTTTAATTTTAACTTTAGTTTTTTCCTTTACTTTTTTACTTTAATTTCTTAAATTATTTGTTGTGTAAACCCGCCATAAGACTTGACATTTGTTTTCACAGTTTACCTAAAATGAAAATTTATTAAATCGCACGATATTTAATACCAACACATTCTTTGAAAATATTGAAAATTAAAGTATATGCAAAATCATTTATTTAGTGGAAAAAGTGGTATTTTTATTATCATTTAAAATATCCCTTTGATCCTCTGAGCAGATTTTTATGGTATGATCTCTTAAAATTCAACACATTTTGTTGTTTCACCAGAAATAACTCAAATTTTATTCACATGAAGTATTTGTATATTTTTCCGCGAACCGACAAAATGTTGCAAATCCAATAGAACCAAAAGTAGGTGGAATCGATTATTTTTAAAATATTCAAACATACGAAGAAAAATGAGAAATCTCGATTTAAGCTAAAGATGATTCGAACTAAACTCAAGGTAATTATGCAGGATTATTATAAATGATTCGAACATCGCAGTTGGCTGTTGAACTTTCGCTAATAAATTCTGGTGTACCTATGTGGGTATCGTAGTATGGATATGTATGAACTTAAGTACAATGTCAGATGTGATAATTTGGTTGCCTATAAACAAAGGGTTTTCAGGTAATATAATTTAACACAACAAATCATTAAAACCACATCACTCCACAACAAATTTCGCCTGTTCAGTCAATTAAAATTTTATTGAAAAAAGACAAAAGTATACACACAGCACAAAAAGAAATGTTTTGTTCTCAAAGAAAAAACTAAAAATCTTCACCGTAAACTCCAGACACTTGATTACTTTTCAAAAATGTTTTGCAACATTGATCAATATTATGGCAGTAACGTTTAATTTCTTATAGGTCTTCTAAGTCATTAAATTGTTGTTTAAACAATCTTTTAAAGAGTTATTAAAATATTCAAATATTGGTTCCAAAATATCTGGTCTGTATCCTTCTCCATTATTTTATTAAAGAAGATGGGCCCATACATTCACCTATGAGATACATAAAAAATTAATGGAAAAATTCTGCAGGTATTAATATTCTTTTCAAAAATATACTTATCATTTTTTAACATTGATTATACTCGAGGAGAGGACAGATTTGTAACAGTCTGATTCCATTTCGCGCATCTTACTATGTTGATAAATTTTGCTCTTTTTTTCTTGTTGACGATATAACTTCCAGGATTCAAAATGAATCTTTAAATTTCCGGCTATTTTTATGATTCAAGAACTAATAAAAAATTAAACAAAAATTCCGCATGTCATATATAGCTATCCTAGATTAGCTTCACTACTTCACTGTTTTTCACAACGAACACCATCGTTGTTTTATTTGTTTCATTTTATAAAATTTGTGTTCTTATATTTTTTTTTGTGTTTAAGAAACAACAGTAAAATTATTAAACATATCCATATCGTTTATACTATTTATAATTTTGAACTTCGTATATTTATACTGAAAAAACATCATAAAATGGTAATTCCAAAAGTAAAGTTGTTTGTCAACATTGACTCATTTTATGATAAATTTTCCATTGTTGCTATATATGTACATGTGCTTCTTTGTAACCACTTAATAACCTTATCAAGTAACCGTAACAGGGTGTAATTTGGGATACATATATTAAATTCGGACATTAGCGCCTCATCAAATTAAATGAGTTTTAACATTTAGTACTTAACAGCAAAACTTCAAAAAGTAGTACCTACATGCTCTACAAATTACTAGCAAATCAAGTGGTGTTGATGTTTTCGATTTATAAAGTAAGTTATTACTGTTTAAAAATTATATATTAAACGCTTAAAATCAGTGATTTTATAAAGTGATAAACAGCTGATTTAGATAGATTGTAAAAAATTGGGACATTACCACAATCAAAATTATACCAAAGAAAATGTAGAAAACGCTCTTGAAGATGTAACGAAAACGAAAAACTGCGCCAAGCCCCCGAATGTTACAAAATACCTAAATCGACGTAATCAGACAAAATTCGAAAAAAACACCCGGTATTCAAACAATTTTAAGTGAACAAGAAGAAAAAGCACTTATAGAAGGAATAACGGCTGCGACAGATTATGAATTTAGACAGAATTGGTTAACAAATACAAATACACCGATCAGTGTTTAAGGGAAAGTACATTTTATTGCATTATTAAAGATTTTTACCAAACTGCGCGCCTATGATCGCAAATTTTGAATCGGTTAAAAAAATTGCTGCTCTAGGTAATAAAAGAATTCGTCTCCTCAAAATTATTCATTATTTATTTACTTCGAACGGTTAGAATATTTTCTTTGAATAAAAAGGTGAAATCAGTCACAGCTATTTATGGAATATAAGTAAATAATTTCTCAAAATTCTGAGTCACAATTTTGATTTGAAAAGCAAAAAAGTAAATCTATTTTAATAAGAAAAAAGAAAAACCTTCATGTTTATATTTGCAAAAAGCTTTGTTTTTTGGGTGGAGAGACGTTGTAAATGTAGAAGTGAGAGTGCTATCTTTGCACATTCCGCAGTTACCTTTAAATTGCAGTGAAGGATATATTTTGAAATGACGCATCCAAAAAGAAACTCCGAAACCCCATTGGGGATGATGTCATCGGGCCATCGTTTGAGCTAGAATAACATCCTGCAAGACAACATACCTATCATTTTCTATTACGTGTGTCTGGTTGTCTAAACTTGTCATTTTTAGAACCGACCGGTGATACTGTGGATGAGTTGCGGCAAAGGTTGAATAATATGAAGAGAATAATGGCGGAACGACAACGGGTGGGAGATTTAGACGAAGGAAGAAGATCACATGCAGTTGGCGTAATCGACGGATTTTTTTTAAGTGTGGTTTTTGGTATAGCATTATTGGTTATAATAACCGTCAGTGTATATGCTTTTTATAATCTTTATAACGCCATTTTGAAGAAATTCCCTTCGCATCATGAAGAATTATAAACGCATATGCAGTAATGATATATAATCAGTGGTGTTACTGCAAGATTGTAAAAAAATTTGTACTATTTATACATTAAATTATAGTCAATATTTGATACTTTTTATAGTATGTGTGTTTGAGGGTTATGAATTAAACGCAGATATTAAGTATATTTTTTTTTATAATTATTGTTTACGGACTTGAACAAAACAATTCAATATGGAGTCTGAACTTTTATAAATAATAAGTTCCTTACAAAACAATAGTGAAGGCACAAATTTGTTAATGCGATTGTGTCGCTATAATATACAAGTCAGTGCATTTATTAAGTAATTAGTGATCTGATAAGTCACCATCACTAGCTTCGCACCGTTTTCTATAACACACTTTCATGACAAGACTTAAATACTATGAGAAAATCACATTGACACTAACTTAAATAAATATGTTGATTCTTCTATCCATAAAAAATACTTCCCTTATTAATTGAAACCAAACTGTTATTTCAAACGAATTGAAAATTCCCTTATATATTATCAACATAAAAAAAAATATATCTATAATTATGATTATCAACTAAAACTAAAACACTGACTTATGTTCAAAGAACGATAATAACTATGGCAACATTACTTTTTATGATATACCGATTAATAGGGGGAGTCTAACCCGTAATATAGTTAAGCTTTCGATACATAAAGTATGAATAAGTGACTATGAATAAGTAATAAATTAAATACACGGATAGAATTCATGTCTGGTTATGAAATTCAATTTCCAACAATAATAACACGACATCATTTTGATTTTAAATCTACGTTCTTTACTTCTTGTCATTTACTATTTATACAATCACTGAACCTAATTTCAGAACTTTTTAAAGAAGCATTCCTTTTACCACTAACCACATTTTTCAAGAAAACCAGCTGCTTTAAAGTAAAAAAAAACACAATTATATTATTTTATAATAAATGTAGTTCTACTGCATACTATCTTATATTGAATATCTTTATTGGTACACAGCCATTTTCTTAGATAGTAAAGCATTGATTACTTGAAACTATAAAAAAAATTAGTAGGTACTTCAAAGCTACCTAATTAGCAAAGGCTGCAATAAATAATTTAAGACTATAATACATACCTATATTTTTTGCATTTAAAGCTTTTTATATAAAAATCGTTGATTAATAATCAATGCTCTACTAATATATAGACTAGAATGAAAATTAAATGGCGAGTTGAATGACTAAAATTTATTTATTTGAGGTCAAAAATGAATACCTCTAATGTCTATATTCATTCAAACACTACAGCCTTGTGTCACTTCATCACTGGACTGTTGACTCCAGCGACATTGATGATTATTATTATTATTATTGCTACCACTACGTAAACTTTGTTCTAATTCTAAAAGTTGTCCCATGAAATTTAAATTTGGAGAAATTATAGGTCGGACAGCTTTCACCATTTTGTAGGCCTCCACCATCGACATTTGCTTGTATTTCATGATATACGCAATTGCTATTGTGGCGCTACGTGAAACTCCGGCCTGGCAATGTACCAACACCCGTAGTCCGTTGTTCCTCGCTTCCTCTGCAACAAAAAAGTCAGTACAATAATTTCAAAAGTTGCGGCGTGGATGCATATCGCGTGCATATAATTAGTCACTGGATGGCTTGTTATTACATTACTTAAATGTGGGCGGAGCAATTGCAATGATGCGGTGATTGTGCAAACCCCGAGTTGGTCTTCAAGGGTAAGGTGGGGTAATTAATGTCACAATTTTGTTTTTATTTTCGAAAGTATTTGGGGCCGATTAAAATAGAACCAACGAGTGGGGCAGGAGAGTATATGAGTCATTCTTCTAAAACCCGGTCTATATTTGATGCTTAGTTTATTTTAGAACTTCGTATTTATAGCTACCCAAAAACGAAAATTCAAAACATGAAACACCATAAAAAGTAAATTGTTACGTTTTTATTACAAATTTATTTCCTCAAGCTGTTTTAATAAAAATTGATAAACACGTGACGATTTTGTAAATTATTATTATTGATACTGACCAACAAATAAAAATGGCCATTTATAATTATGTAAGCAAATTTCACCAATGCTGACATTTTCCGATATTTAATTAACAATAATATTTATAAGAGTAGTGACCTGTTAAATTTCGTAACATATTTTGATTCTATTGGAATGATGGATGAATTGGAAAAGTAAAATAGTAAACATCGCGCAAAAGGTTATTAAACGTGGCCTTCCACTAATACAGTGACTAATTCTCTTAGTACTTAAGCACCACAATGTTTACCAATAAAGAGGTAGGGTTTTAGGGCACTAACACAATTAATGTCTTGTGCATATGGTTATGGGATACCGCGTATGAGTCACGGGAACGTCGGCCAACGGCCCTTGAACAATGAGTAGGATGAGTAATGATTGCTGTGACTCAAAACTCTCGACAAGGCCGTTACCCAGCCAAATGTGCGCCATTCATAAGAACTTGCACCCATGCTTTCTCTCTGGAACAATGAATGCATGAACCTACTCCACTCTAATTATTTTAGAAGAAACGTGAAAAAAACCTTCCAATTAATCACTCGACACTAATGACAGGCCAAGTTTACTTCCCCTTATGCATTCGCAACCGAAATTAATTTTGAATAAGAGGAAGGTGGACTTGTTCCGACGATGGGTATTCAAGACCAGATACGTATGTAGCCAGTTGTTCCTGTTTGTTTTGTAAAAACAGCATTATTGAGATTTCGAGCGAGACACCATTGAGAAAATTTTACAATTTCAAATTCGAATTTTGAGTCTAGAAATTGAAAAACATAAAAACATAAAAACAACTGAGATGATCTTGCGTGCGATTCCATTTCTGCGCAAGAACATATTTTGTACGGAAATTATGCAAGGCTGGGTCCTTCGACCCGGAATTTCGGAAATCCGACCTCGTTGTTTTTACAGTTTTCCCAGATGACGTTCGCTTTCGGCTTGTTTAAAGCGGCTTTAATTGAATTTAAGCGATTTGTGCGAGGATAATTGGGTAATTACGTGTGGATTTTACGCCATCTGCATGAAAACAATGAGTTCTTGGAAAGCAAAACGTGTAGAAAAACAGATGAGTCAGTAACTTACCGATAAATTCGAAAGCTTCTTCAAAATACTGTTTGAGGTTTTGATGTCCGTTGTCCGTCGCAGGTATTTGCTTATACGTGATCCCGCAGGTTTCGTGGTACCCGGCCAGCTGTGGTGTAACATTAAGAACGCAGGTGGTACCGAGATCTTGTAGACAAGACAAGTCAGCTGCATTCTTGCTGTTGCCCAGATACAAGAAGGGCAAAACTCTGGAGGCCGGATGCGAATCTATATCGGCCAGAGCCGGACAGGACGCCGAAGACGGCAAACCCCTCGATGTTAAACCCGAAACCAATGTGTCTTCGCATAAATCTTTGTGTTTACGATGGAATTCGGTATGACCTCCTGAAAGAAACAGAATGACTCATAGTAGAAGCGTTTACGACAATTCTCCGTGTCTGTTATTGACGTAATCCGCGTTCGCACCAGACGATTCGATTCCTACACCCAAATTTCCAAAAACAAACCTCCATGGTCGTTATATAACGTAAGGTGCGCGTGATTTACACACTCTGGACACGTGTGGATATTAATTAGCTCATTATTAGGTCAGGACAAACAGAAATATTCACGTAGCATTTAAAGTGGTTCGTTTTATTTATGAGTGAGACAAGAAGGGTACAGGAATTCAAAATCATGAATAATAAGCGCAATTAGCATTACAAACGAGACTAGTGAGTCATTTTGAAAAATCTGGTGCATATTGGGGGCATTAATAATTCAATAAAAATTATTTAAACACTCGTCTCAATGATTCATATATTCAACCCTAATACTGAGGGATCATTCAAACCCATGTATTTGTAAGTTTGGTGACTCACATAAGATTGAAACAATAACGGATCTTTGCTCCGGCTCTTACCAGGACCAGATGTTGTCTCCCTCCCTACATTTTTTTATTTAAAGACACTACAATAAACCTACCCTTATCACATTGGTTCAGCATAATTGTTCAGAATCAACACCCCGAAATTACGAATTTACACACTGTTAATTAGACCCGTCACCCCCAGGAATTATACAATGTAAAAATACTACAAATACAAAAGACAAAAGTAAAACAACACTAAAAATGTATACATATTTAATAATTCGTTATGAATAATAAAGAAATTTTGTAATTGAGAAAAAGTGCGTGAGCTTTAAGTGAATCACCCTATATAAGGGGCACATTGTGGCAGATGACAGCGTTGAATGACTCAAACCGAAATGTTTATGTTGTCAGCGGAGTCCACGTGGTTTTAGTCACGCTGTATAAATACTTAAAAAAAGAATATGAGGAGGGTGGCTACATTTCAATTAGCCCCTTGAACGAAAATTTATTGGACTCGGAAATCACGTTGTTTATACTTGTTGACTGAATCTGTGAAAGTCATTTTCCGTCAAATGACATATCACATTTAGAATGCATTATACAATTTTAAAATTTATAGAACCCGTTGAATTATCATCATTGATATTCACGACATTCGAGTTTGATTTAAAAAAAAATTTAAATAACATAACATGAATTAAAAACTTACTTTGTTGGGGCATGGGTCTAAATCGGAGCACTAAACAATTGCTAGGTCGTTTAATCCTCATTTTTTGGTCACTGATATTGCACGAATAACACAAAATAATTTGATTATAGACCAACCAAATGCACGTTTGATTCCATGCAAGTGATTCCGAAGCGAACAGGATTACTAGTGATGTGAATTTTTGGAGGGGAGTAGTATGCGTCATTCAATGTCCATTTAATGTTTATGTTCTGCGTCATTTTAAACACTCAAGGACGAAATTGAAATCCCCTTGTACTTCCAGAAAACACCACAGTTTTTTCCGTTTACCATATTAATCCTGTTTTGTGAGTAATTTAAAAGACAAATGTTTTGACGAACTCTTCTGACTAATCTGAGATTGTTATTGTTTATTCGCACTCAATGACAGTGATAAAGTAATGATGTAAACGTGTGCAACTTATTATTTGGATTAGTACCATTAGTAGTGTCTTTAACGATTTCAAAATCAAACCATCTGATAATTACTAAATGTGGGTGAATCATCGATATCAGTAACAGTTATCATATGAGTGTAACTTTATCTTTATTAAAGGTCTACGTATGTCAAAATTGTGAAGAATTACATCGAAATATTTATAAATAAATTAATAGTGATGATTTTTTACATTCTCCACTTTTAACGGGGAATTAAATAGATAATAGCAACTGAAAACAAATTATTGATATCTTTTTTGAATTTGTGACCAATCAATCACAGTAATTCAAAATAGTATACCAGTAAATCAAATTTTAAACGAAATCACTGTGTAAGTATAATTTTCAATGAATAATTCAAAATGGATCACGAATCAACTTGTAACCGATTAATATTTATTAATGGATATTAACATAACACGAAATAAATGAATCATTAAAATATACTAAATTATCTAAAAAGGAAAGTTCTGTTGATTTACTCGAATTTGTTTATATACCCTATACATTACAGAATGAATAATAAAAACAATATATAATTCACAAATACAAAAACAACGAAATGAGAAACTGGAAGTATTTTCCTTTTGAATTTAAAATCGATGGAAACAAACATGAATAATTTGTAGGTATGTAAATTTTACGATGATTTATACTTGTTTAAACAATGACATTTCAATGGAAAAATTATTCAACTTGTGGTCAGATTATAAGAATCAGAGCCACTATTTTGATTGTGAAAGAATTTAACAGCTAAAAACGACAGAATTCGTTTATAGTAAAGGGTGCGTAATTTTTTAACGATAACAAAGCACTGAGTCAAGTGTTTAATGTGCAACACCTGCTTTTAGTCATGCTGATTAAAGCAAAAAGCATTTTAGGGGAAACGATGTACTAGATGTTTGAGTGGAAATTACGAATCAAAAAACTATTCCTGAAATTTAAACAACGATTTCAGAACGCGGTGCTATCGTCGTTTCCATACAACCTTTGAAACAATGCGCTGAACGACCTTTGAAACTTAGTTTGCACACGACAGGTTTTTTAAGTCCTCGAATGATTTTTCATTTTTCTTAATGCTGATACGAATCTCGATCTGATGTGTAAATGTTCCACCACTTAAAATGAATGATTAAACTGGCAGATAAAGGAAAAATTTTAATGTTGTAGTTCAAATCGAGAAGGCTGCCTGAGTCAGCCTTGAAACGGCATTTGAGTCAATCGATTTCGGACATACGTCAGCAGGAAACCCTTTGTTCTTATTGCGACAATTGAGATTGGAACAAACAGCCCCCAACCTTCGATCTTCCATTTAGAATCAGCGTGTTTCATATTAAAATTCATCCAAAATCAGTAACAGTGTAATGAAATTTTGTGGTGAATTTACTTTTTTTTCATTTTATTTCTATGAAATAGGACCCCAATTGCATTGAAAATTATAAACCAAATCAATATCTATAAAAAAAAAAAATACTACCAACTAATCCTAAATTGTGTTGGTCGTTAAAGAATGATTCACTACAATGGAAAGAAAAAAAATGATCGCATTAAAAGTGCTCTATAAGAATTTCACTTCAGTTAATGTATTATTTTCAGTTCTCACGGTGTAATAAGGTGATAATTGCCTTGTATTACAAAAATAAAAATAAATTTATGCTAAAATTTTTTTTGAAAAATAGTGTATTGTATCTTAATAATATTGTTACTTATGTTTAAATATGTATTTTTTATATAATCTCATTATCATAGTAACTTTCAACTGCTTAATTTAAAACTTTATCAATATTTGGCCAATTAATTCTAATATTTTTTTGTGGCTAATATAAAACTATATAAGGTTTTGATATTTTCATCGAAAGAAAATGTGTTGCGTCCCCACACCGCATTTTNNTTTTGGAACATGTGGCGCCATGTAGTCTTAAATAAGCAAAGCTAGGTGAGCCCTTTTTTTATGTGAAAAAAAGAAGAAAAAAGTTTAAGTTGTGTTCAGTTCTCGCATTTTACCCAACTGGGAAATACACCCGCCGGCCGGCCAAGAAAGCAGAGTTCCCTCCAACGAGGTAAGGGTTCACCTACATTTTTTTGGTCATTGTACTTTAAACAGTCCACCTTTCTCGGAGCTAATCCCGCACGTAACAAAAAGTATTTCAATGGTAATTTTTTAAAATAATAAAATTGTTGTAATTAAAGTAAAAAAGTTCCAAAATGTCTGAATTTCCTAGTGAATCTCTGTAATTGCATATGTATAGTTTAAAAATTAAATTCCGCTTGTCTCAGTTTATTTAATAGTGCTATATCTTGAAAACTACTTGATCAATCATCATGAAATTCTGAAGTATTTAATGTACTTGCAGTTTTATGTATGTTTAGATGGATTTTGAATGACATATATGCTCTCTAAATTCTGTGTGTCCAGAGTTTATTGGCCTTTGCGACCTTCGTTTGACCTCAGAAATAATTTAAAACCGAAAACCTTTAAAATATTAAATTGCAACATAAACTTTGGCCCTGAAAAATAACCGGATATAAGGAAGTCAAAAACTACATCAATAATTTTACACGACTTCCGGTTAAACTGGAAATTACATCGACTTCCTTATCTTAAATAACACATAATTAATTGTTTTAATATATCAACTCTCTATACGATTGCTGAATTTGTGTTTGAATATCTGCTGCCAAATATCATATGTTGAAGCCAAAAAACAAGTTTTTTTTTTGTTCTGCTTTCCCCCATTTCTTAATTTTATAAATGAACGAAATTATTTTCATCACTAATTTTTAAACTTTTATTAACCAATTCTTTGATTTCTTCGAAATCTGGTTTAATAGCCTTTAACCCGCATATCTAATCTCTTTGATTATATTTGTGTTGCTTTTAATTGCATGTTCATTATTCACAAGTGTAGCTATTTATTTTTTAATTTATGATTTATATAGTATCGAACTCTTTTTTACGATTTCAGTACTTTTCTTGCGCTACAGTATCCTCAAAATTGTTATGTTAAAGTCCTGAGGCGGTTGTCTTAACTGTTCAAGTAGTATTGGGGTTTTACAAGTGTTTGAGCCGTCCTTTTTACCTGTCCCGGTAACCCACCGGTTATAAAACTTATTAAAACCCTAAAAAGTTAATGTTACAGACTCAGAGCTTTAACATCACAATTTGGAGGATACTATAACTGATTTATTTTCTTGGATATATTTATTTCGAGAAGTATTCTTCCGGTAAAAATACATGAAATCAATTAAAGTAAGTCACAATCAAAATTATATTTCATGGTTATCCGGTAAATATGGCATCAAGTAAAAATTAAGTAAATTATTTGTCATCTCTCATTTTTGGGTATCAACTAGATTTCTGATAAATTCTTTAAAATAAGCAAGAATACAATTGAGATAAAGACAAACAATAATCAATATTTACATACATAATTGTACCAGGTAACCTTTTTCCGATTTTCACCGAGTGTTACGAGATAACGATTTTCGTCATCGACTCTCTTAACAAACTGCTGACATGTACAGCTGAATAGATCTGTTTGTTTACTTATCAATTAAAGTGTATTGTTATTGACATTCGATTGTAGTGGAACTGTCACATAAACGATTTCAAGGACATTAGTTTCGAGGCCACACTGTATATTTTAATTTTATAACAAAACGCCACAAATATGGTGGAAATTGAAAATGCACGGCTGTATTTTTTTGTCTGATATTATGGCGTTAAAATTATTTCGAAAGCATGAAATAAAATTATCAACAATACAAGCATTTCATATCAGTATTACAATAGATTAAAAAAAAAGTTGACGTCATTTCTCTTATAATTGTGCTTTTAAAGCAATTATTAAAAAATATATTTTATCAGTACAATTTTTCATAAAAGATATGTCAGCAATTTAAAAAAGAGAAATAGAAACATTCTGAAATATTGTAAATATAAGTGATAAAAGTTTTGCATAATATAAAAATTTAAGTATTCCAGACTTAGCATCGTTTCTAAATACTTCACACTTCGTTAGTGTGGGCGGCAACAAATTTATTTTGAGTGAAAGTAACAATAGTCGTACCTATGTACATAGTAAACAAGTAAAGGTTCGATCGTTATCTTCAGTTATCTTATTGTATAATAACAATCGTTTTAACATGAAACTGTTAATGTGTTCAGCATATCAAAATAAAAAGTAAAATAATAATAATAATGATAATAATAAAAGAAATTAAAAAGGTGATTATATTGAATTTTGTACGTGGAGTAAACGAAGATCATTTAGAAGATCATCTATATAAGATTATTAATGGTGATTTCGCTACTGATGTTTTTGTTGAAGATGAAGCTTTATCTTTAAAAATTTACTCATTCATCACCAAAACGAGCCGTGTGCAAAATGCAAAATTGACGATTATTTTTGTACAGTACGTCACAAACGCTTACCAAGGTGGATAACACTTTTCACCATTAAGCATGATTCAGCTGACAACTTTTATTATAACTTTATTAAATATCGAAATACGAGGCCTCTCTTGATAAATAAAAATTGACGTTGCATTTTTAATTTTATTTGTACACAATGGAGCTAATATGGCAAAACAAACTGACAACGCAATTAAATAGATATGAATAAATATTTAAGTATTACTTAACAGTTACAACACTATTGCTCAGTTAAAGTCAAACATTGAATAGTCATTTCTTTTTATAATAATACAATTTTTAAAAGTTCCATAAGACAACTTATTAGCAAAACTTGCAAGTGCCTTCCAACTTTTTACTACGCAGTTTCGCTTCAAGGCTTATTTTCCGAACTTAAATCGCTTTCATTTTCCCTTCGGGATTGATAAGATGTGATCAACTTCTCTTGTATGCGTGAAATTTATTAGACGAATGTTTTACGTTGGATTTAAAGGAGAAAGAAAATTGCAATAAAGAAGTCGTATTTGTTAAGGATGTTACATTTTGTATATACGTTTTTTGTGTACATTGCGGTAAGATAACATTAAAACAAAATGTTCGTATGTAATGATCAAAATTAGATACAAGTAAGCGGTATTGTTATAGTTGCGATAAAACGTCGCTGCTGTTGACGTTCGTATTTTCTTTGAATCTTTGTTCCGTAAAATGTTAATGATATATCATCATTTCTGGATGAGTAAGGGAAACTGTTTTTTTTTTTTTGGCTTATATTTAGAATCTAAATTAAGAATGGGACAAGGCGCATATATGGTGTGTTAGTCACAGCCATAAGTATCGGCAAATAAACAAATGTAAGGCGGCAATGCTGGCCAAGTCCCAAGTACAGGTCGCAACAACGAATCCCGCGTGGGTGTTTAAAATCGAAAGATTGAAGACCAGTTCGCAAAATGAAAACCAACTAACTCACCAATGAGTAGTGAAGGTTCCTTGTTATCCTCCACTAACGAAGAAAGTACCAATAGGAGTGGTTGAGCGGCTGTTATCCTTTCTTTATCGCATGTGTTATCATCGTAAACGATGACCTCTTTGAAGGCCCTCTTCTTCAGAACTTCCTTCCCCTCCCTCGTGGTGGCTAGATCGGCTAGCGTGGCCTTTCCTTGCTGCAACCTTCTCCTGTTGAATCTATCCGAACAGTTGATGTTGATCGCACCGTTGATATGGTTGACGTTATACGAGATGAAGGGCCGGCAGTCCAATACCACAAACAGCCTCGGTCCTTGGCGGGCCGCCTCCAGCTTGACTTTGAGTCCATCAGGGTCGACCGTTTTGACTTTCTTCAGCACCAAAGCCCTCTGCAGCGTCGCGCTTTCTGCACACGGGCTCGTCGGTAAACTAACACTCGGAGTCTCCAGTTTGCAACGTTTCGGCGGACTTAATGTGAGATGGCCCGGAGTCTGTGGACCGGGTTCACTAAAACTTCTGTTTAGAGGGAGCTTTAGACCTTCCCGCGGCCGGCTGCTTTCGAGACACACTGACATGACGCTAGTTTCGCGCGTCACGCGCTATATCTGGAAGAGTTGAGGAAAACTCACGTTAGTGCCAACACATGCTGTTGTTCTCTTTATAAAAGTGACATTCACACCTCACCCTCAGCCCTTACTCTCTCCGTTCGCTCTTCCGCCGCTGCCGCCGACTCAGCGCCGGTACTCGATTTCGTACACTCAGCATGTGACTCAAACAACTTATCGCAAAAAATGACTTTATTCGCACGTTTATATCGCTGAGGTGAATAATGAATGAAAAATTAGCTCAATGAGCCTCTTTCGAAAACCGTAATTACCATTTCCTGCTCTGTAGATTGACGGTTTTACGCACTTGCGCGTTATTACGGTTAATCCACATCGTTGTTAATTATACAAATACCGAGTATTGAGTATTGAGTATTTGGAGTATACAGATTTACTTATGTTTTGATTCGTCACGTGATGCGAAGGGGAGACCACCAACGCAACAAGTTGACAAACGACCAACATTTCATTGTAATATAACTGAAATCATTTTTATCTTTATCATCATCATCATCATCATCATCATCATAAAACACAAAAACACCAATATCGATTTAATCAGGAGCAAATCGCGTTTGTTACCTTATTTTAACCATCAATTATTATTATAATCCTTGATAAGATAACCCGAACATCTCGATAAGATCAAAGATTTTTTGTTTCATTCAATAGCGAGATAACGCATAAACAAACAGTTTCAAATTAGAAAATGCCCACTTCACACCACATAATGCGACATCAAGTTACATTTATTTAAAGCCATATATAACTCTTGATGCTGTATCAGTGTTTGCAGTCGAAGAAAAGACGGAAGTAAACTCTCAAGTCAAATAAAATTATCTAATCTGGAGTAAAGGAAATTGCGGTGGAGTAAAACCGTTCGGTTTGTAAAATTTCATTGAAAAAAAAATATATATATTAAATAAAATAAACGTATACACGACTACATAAAAAAATATTGAGTAAGTACGGAGCAGGTTGGTAATAGTTAATTTATGAAATTTCACTTGGCTAATCGATCTATTCCGTATTGGGAAGTTGTGCATGAAGAAACAACGAAGGAATTTTGAGAGAGTAGTGTTTAGCATAGTAAAGATTTTAAAGGCCAAAGGAACGTAATTCTAAATATAGAACAGGGAAATGTCAACAAAAATTCATAAAGACTCAAAGAAAACAGGAAGATGTAATTATGATGTTAAAAACAACATCGGGAGGATACACGAGGTATAATTTTCATGTTTATCGATTGTTTATAAAATTGAGTGGTAGAATAGCTGCATGGAATCGATGTAATTTAAAGGTCACGAATGTAAATAAATAGAGCTTACCAAAGGTACAGAATCCGGTAAAGCCGTTACGACCAATTAATCCGAATAGTTGACAACAGGTATTTAAAGCATTATTTACAAATAGGAACTACACTTAACAGGCACACTTTCCACAAGCAGTAACATTTTCGAAGCACAGGAATGTCCACTAGAGTTCTGGTTTTAAATGAGATAGATGTCCAATATGGAACATCCTTAAAAGCGCGAAATTTGCGATACTAACTAAAATAACCTCGTATGCGTATA
This sequence comes from Asbolus verrucosus, assembly GCA_004193795.1. NCBI lineage: Eukaryota > Metazoa > Arthropoda > Insecta > Coleoptera > Tenebrionidae > Asbolus > Asbolus verrucosus. The sequence continues at coordinate 2,432 of QDEB01133491.1, read as the reverse complement.
GTTGTCGATGACGGATGAATATGAGTCAATGAGTCATGCACCATACAAACCATTCAGTTCATGCCCGCATTGCAATTCCTTGTTTGCCATTGGCTGGCTATGACAACACGCATGCGCACGACATAATGATGACTAATGCTCATAATTCTAGTCCAATCTTTCGAAAATGATTCATTGTAGTCGATAACTTATTTGAGTTCGATATGTAATGTTGAATTATCTCTCGTTATTTAGATATAACACCATTTGATATTATATACATATATACATTAGATAAGGCTTAGGATCATTTGCTAACGTTATTAACATTAAATAAACCTCGCTAACATCTGCCACAGACCAGGATATTTTCGAAATATGACTCACAGCTATTCAATAATTAGGCTTAAAATCAACATTCCAAATTTAACAAATCAAAGTTTCACTCCATTACAAAAATCTTGCCAAGTAAACATTCCTCGTTCAATTAATAAACCATTTTACTATAGATGTACTGACCACTCTACTAATACGAAACTGAAAAATTCTCTTCGACAAACTGGTGAGACTGTCTCATTTAATTGAACGTGAAATCGCACTTAATTACTTCAACTAGATCTTATAATTTATATTATCGCCCTGACATGAAATATTATGATTCATTTATTTGTAAAGCTCACGTCATGGAACTTCTGACTTTATATGTAAACATCGACAATAAATAATATCAATTAAAAAAGCAAAACGCAATACTCAAAGTCAAACGCTTTTATTATATTTCTGTTTATTCAGTACATCACCGTAAAAAACCAAAATAAAACACTTAACTTGCTCACAATAGAATATCGACCCAAATACCTATAGATGTTACCATTGATATCGACCATGCTAAATTCGTATTCCAGTTAAATAATTAAAACAGTAATCAAACTTCAGTCAAAGTCTACTTGCGTACTTTCTACGGTCAGAGTGATTAAATAATAAACTGCCGAGGAAAGTAAAGAGTGATGACCTAGCTATCACATATAACTACATAGGGGAGATCGGACCCATTCACAAAATGTCTCCAATTATTCAAAACCGTATATAACTACCACAAATATTTCTGGAGTTAACAACAACAACAAAAAAATATATATGTATGAAGCTTGGAAAGGAATGTTATTATTGTAAAAAATTATTTTTAACAAAATTGATCTGATTACTTGTAGAAATATCATGGATTATAATTTTCACTCCTTCATTATGAAAAATGTTTTTCAGTTCACTAGTGTCATTTAAATTTTGCTTTGGCGTTAAGCACTGGAATTTAAATGTTAATGAATAAACGACACCTAATGAATTAGATAAGTTTATCAGTTTAGGATAAGAAAAAAGTTGAGTAATTTGAGAGAAAGAAGGTATTATTTTTAAAAATGTTGTAATTTTTATTTGATTTATTTGTTTATTACATATAATGATTATATCCCAGCATTTATACAGCAGGTAGGTTGTGTTGTATCAAAAACGGAATAAATAATTAATAAGGCCCCTTCAGAACACGTTGTTTTTTTAATCATTTTGTCCTGTTTTTAAGGTATATTTAAAAATTAAGATTTTTCGAAGATTTTCCCCTAATTTTAAAAGTATATTTAAAGAGCAGATATTTCAATGATTCTGTCCTGTTTTTTAAGGTAGGAGGCATGCTATACAAACTCATGTAGATGGGTCTGTTCAGCACAATAGTTCAAATTTAAGGATTCTAGAAATCAACCCGTTGAACAAAATTTTAATAAAAAAAATTAAACATATAAGGCCCTTTCCGCACATATCATTTTTTTAATCAAATCTATCCCGTTTTTTAAGGTATCTTTGTTAAAAGTTAAGATTCGCCGAATAAACGAATTTATTGCAACGATTTTTTCATTGAGAGAATTCGCCTACATTAGCATTTGCATTAAGTAGGTACTACGGTAGTAGTTTCAGTCTTAACATGTAATACATGCAACCATATAATCATGTCTGAATTAAACGATAACTAAACTATAGTCTATATTTTCTTCGTCGATTCCCGAAGGTACACCAACAAAAAATTAATAATCTTTGACCGACAATTAATATTTTATTTTTAATACATAATATGACATGTAGACATTCCAGTTAAATATCTGATTTAATAAGCTTAAGTTTTCATTATTTAGTCAACATTAAATTACGTAACAGAAAGGTGTACTCTTCAAATACTTAGGTACATTAATAATACCTATATGTGTGTATATGTATCGAGAACTTCTGCGTTTGGCAAAAAATAAGAAGTGAATTAAGTTGAAAAATTAGAAATAAATATTTAAATTTAAAAAAAAAATTATATTAATATATTCTGTCACCTCGTTTAAATTTAATTAAAACTCTTTATAATAATAATAAACAATAACACATTACATATTTACGGGTTTACTATTCTTTTTTTTTTT
>QDEB01133466.1:0-12188 GCA_004193795.1 Asbolus verrucosus | reverse complement strand
TTTTTTTAACTGATTATGTCAACCGAGTCCCATTAAAAATTTGACAAAGAAGCTACCCTTCGCTTAATTTTTAGCGCACAAGCATTAGCCAGGAGCGCTATAGTGTTTGATCATATCTCGCTTCTTTGACCCATCCAGTTCAAATTTTGTACACAGATTCTTTGTCAAAATCTACAGTTCAAGTTCGTTAATGGGTATTGTAGATCCGAGGGTTGTGGGGATGCACACGCATTTCACATGAAAATGCGTGCAAAATAATGCGAGTGCCCTAATATTAGGTGCAGATTCTGCACCCAGATTAAATAGACAGATGAGACATCAGTTGATTCCAGAGAGCAATTTCAAAGATTCACCGAGTTTAAAGATCCACACGCCCAGACTTCCATGCTTTTAACGTAGATTCATTTTATATAATCAGTATCAAGGAAAATGTTAAATAAACGAAAAAAAAAAGAAATAAAATTCCTCCCTACTTTCTAAAACAAAATGTGATATTTAAGGCACAATTTATCAGAATAATCATTTGTAACAGAAAAATAATTTTCGTTTTTGTAATTCACAACATATACAAATAAGTGAAAATTGTAACATGAGACACCCTATAAATTATGTAGAGATGTATCTTCAAAAAATAAATAATTTTTATGAAATCAAATAAAATTACTTCTCAAAAACCGGATCAACTATTTTAAGAGGCGATTTTTAAAGGCCTAAAATCCAGGTCCTAATATTTAGAGATAAAATTTAAAAAAACAAAACAAAATCGAAATTTATGAAAAACATTTTTAAAAATAATACAGGAAATCACAAAACAATAGAAAAAAAAGATAGTATTGTGAAAGAACAATGATGCAGTAAAAGATGGAAAAATTGTCACAGCAGAATATATTACAAATATTTTTTAAAATGCGGCGCTTCTGGATGTCAAATTATGTAAAATCACGAAAGAAAATAATTTCTAATAAATATCTAGTAGAGAATGAAATAAGAAAACGTTGATACAATCTAGACGAGATTAATAAAAAAAGCCAATTAATAAAAAAAAAGGGCGCCAAAATGTAATTCCGCCCATCATTACTCAAATAACAAATCCTAAAGAAAGATTAATAAGAAGAATTTAGAATTGAATAGCGACTGCTGGATGTTAAAATTATAGGAAATTAAGAAGACAAAAATGTAACTAATAAAGAACTAGAATGGCAACTGGAGAAAATAAAAGAAAAAGTAGGTAACAGTGCAAAACAGGAGAACAAAAAAGAGGGAATAAGACAGGACTGTCTTACAAGTTCAACCTTATTCTCATTGTGCAAAATACAAAAGCCGAGAGATAACAAAAAAAAATGTTAAAAAAGTATGAAAATCGTAGAAAGAAAGATTCTCGAAGTTGGTGAAAAGTTGGCCTCAAGAACGAAGTATTTTTTTGTGGATGAAAGCGTAGACAGATGAATGAACTTGGAAATTTTAATCCAACTTCGGCGTAGCTGGGAATAAGCGGTAAAACGAATTTCGGTCCAGGATGACCCGGTGATCTCACTCCATCGAGACGGGCGAGCCACTTTAGGGCGCACGCCGCTGAAATTAATGATGATGGAAGATGAAGTCGGCCGCCTTTGCCACACTTCATATTTTTAATTGGGCTGCGGGAAGCTGTCTCATTTTTTATGTTTTATGAGGACGATTAGTGGCCTCCCCTGCAATCGCCATAATTGGGCCCCACCCACAAACAAGCCTCCCCTCGAGTGGCCATCGACCCGAACACAATGGACCAATCGAAAAAATTAATTCGCCCTCCCCGGACGGAGTGGGGCTGTTTAAAGAGTAATCGGCATCTATTACAACCCCAGCGGTGTAAAACGAAAGACAATCGGCACTGACAAATATTGACTGAGAGCTGAAACCTGCGACGCCCTCGGAGGGTTGTCTTCGTTAAAAACGGTCAAATGAGTTCGGTGGAGGGTGACGAGAACCCTTCCGGCTCGGGTCGCTTCGCTTTTTTTAAACATCAAAAACATCGAAAGCTGAGAAGGCATAAACAATCTTGGTGATGGCAAAGCTGTGTGATCTGACGTGGTGGAAAATTTCCAAATTAAAGAAGCGACATCCAACAGGAAACCTTACCCTTCGCATGACTCTCAAAGAAAACGACGACGTCTTCATCGTGGCGTGTTTTAAAAATTCTCTCCTGAATTAGGGGTGGAATGTTGCCGACGACCGAACGGTGCAGAGCCACGCCGTAGACTGACTCGAATTCACCCTCCAGCTGGCGTTAAAGCCCCGCTCACAGACCTAACCGCCGCCTAGACGGCCTCCGCCCCTCAGCCCCAAAAACCGCCCCCGACCGACTCCTCGCCGACTTGTTGATCGCGGCCGCCCCCCGTTTCAGAAACGGCGAAATCCCGATAAAGGTCGCGGCCTCGAGGGGCGAAATTATTTTCGGGCGGGAACGGCGGCCCTTCATTCATAAAATAATCCGGTTCGGCTCCGGTGAGGCCGCACACATTCCATTTTGCGCTTCGTCGCCTCCTCTCGTAAATCAGCGGTCTATTTTTGAATGGCTCTGTGGGAGCCGTCACCGTGTCTGTTCGGATTCCGGGTTGCCGGGCAACCCCGGATCACGTGTTCGCAGCGCCGGAGTTTTCCGGCGTAATTACGGATTTTTCGGCGCTGATAGGGAAATTAAAGAAAATATTGTAAATAGACGGCGAGGAAACGGGGCGAGCTTTCATTAATAATTCAGGAGACTTCCGCCGCGGGGACGGCGAACGGAAATTGGCGAAGCCGCACGGTCCTTCGGCGACGTCGACGTGAAAACGACAAATTTTTCGATGATCGATTGCCCTTCCTGTTTCCACAAGGCGAAAAAATTGAGGCATGTCCGGCGATAACGAAATGGGGAGCGATATGCGAGAATCGATCGGGGGCGAGGGGGTAGGTAGCTAATAGCAACAAATACCGCAAAAGCAGAACTACTCGGAGGCTGCCAACTCGCAAAGATGGCGCTCGCAACAAAGAAAAACGCGAGAATTGAATAAATAATGGTTTTCCACAATCATGTCGGAATTATGACTTGAAACATCAAGATGTTATTATTGGTTCGAAAATTATGACTTTGATACTTGACACAACTTGAGAACAGAAAGCGCTTCCAATAAACAAACACACAGCAACGCAAGGGTAACTGTTTACTCGAATTGTGGCTTCCAAAGCTTAACACTTTCGACATTATGACTTACAACTAAATACAAATCAATATTAAAATGATCGTTCTAAGGTTGTGAATTAGATATTTTTATTTCAATAAATAAAAACACGAACACCGAAAAATAACTGTATCTTCAAATCATGACTTTCAAAATTTTAACTTACGACTTATAAAGAATTTCAAAACGTTTCAATGTTTGGTCCCGAAATGATAACTTGCATATTTGGCACAACTTAGATTACGTTTTCTATAAACGCAATTCATACAAGAATTCAGAAATTCCAAATATTACCTTAAAATCAGTGCGAGAATTATGACTTAGATATTTAACACAATTTGAGCTTATGACTCGGTGTTATTATGACTTAGATATTTGATGCAACACGAGAGTGCTTCCACAAACAAGAACTTAAAAATGACTGTTGTCTCGAATTATGATTTCCAAAATTTAACACTAAAAATTATGACTTACAATTTGTAGATATTTTATCAGAATGTTATGACTTCATATTGAAATTATAACTTGGATGGATGCATATTTGATGTCATTTGAGATAAGATGGCGTTTCTAATAAACAATTCTCTTCTCATGTAGGGGGAATTATAATTTCTAAATATCGCCTTCACAATTATCGTTATTTCGAAAATGGTGACTCAAGTATTCAATACAACTCAAAATTATGAATAAACTGAATTCAAAATTTCAAAATACCATTAGTGACCATGAGTTCAAAAATTATGACTTGTGCACTGGAGAAGAAAACGCTTCTAAAAAACTTCTCCATGTTATTGATTCGAAAATTACGACTTGAAACAGGATCCAATAAACAAAAATATTTTCTCCTGTTATAACTTCCAACTTAAATCCAAAATTTCAAAAGATTACCGCAAATTAACATTAGTTCGAAAGTTATGACATATCTTACGTACAAAAAACGACGACGAAGGAGGCGTTGGAATCTTCAAGTCATGTCTGCGTTTAGATCACACGACGCATGTNNCGTCGTTTTTTGTTGTACGCACGATATATTTGACATACTGAAAATACGACTTCAAACACTTCAAATAGTCCAATTTTGGGTATCTTAATGTAAGAAGTCTTAATAAGATGGTAATAGAAATGACGTGGGCAAAATCAAAAACTTCTTCACCGGGGAAATCTATATTTCCTTGTTTGACAGTCAATATACAATTATTTAAAATCACGATAATAGGGGAAGTTCAAGGGATAAATCCTCAATACAACATCAAATAAACTACACTATAAAGACTTGATAAAAAATATATAAATACTATATGTGAGGAAAGTGACAGGGGCGCCACCTCGGCCAACAGTTAAACTAATAAACATAACAAAACGGTTCCTACGATATGCCGCAAGATGGCGCCGAACTTATAGAAAAATATCTAAGCGTCAAGCTCGAAATAAGACGCTCGTTAAAGCTCTCCAGTGAACAACCTAAGTACAAGTCGCTGACTAGTTCAACAGAAGCAACTAAACATGAAGTAACAAAAAAAGAACGAAAACACAACAATCCTCCAGGGTGACCTCCTGCTAAAACCACGAAAAATACCCCCTCTTCGCCGGCGATTTCGGGGTTTTCGGCGTTTCTGGGGTGGCACTCCCCGATTTCAGCGGGGTGGACCCGCCGCTGTCGGCCGGATCGCCGGCCCCGACTTGATTCGATTGGGTGGAATTATTAACCAACAAAGAATTGGTTTGAGATTGTAATTTAGCCTCGTATTCCCTGACGTCTTCCAAGGACATGCCGATCCATTCGTCGATCCACGCGAAGGCTTGGCGGTGCCCCAAAAGCAACACCTCGCGGATACACTGAAAACAAATTTGTAAATCTAACCTTCAGCCGTTAATAATTGCAATTACCGAATGGATGAAGTCCTCAACTTTAGTTTGCAAACCAAAGACCTCAAATGAGGCGTTTACTAGTTTATAGGAACACATTACAGGAGTGTAATTGGCGCGCCAGCCCTCGATCAGGGGGCCTCTGTGTGTCTTTTTTGACTGGAAAAATCGGGGGTCCTCCTCCTCTTTGTAATGTTTAGGGCTCAAATCATCATAGGCAATGTCAATATGATCAACGATCCTCTCAGCTAGCTGCTCTGGCATCAAATTTAAACACTAGAACAGGTGAGAGTTAAAAAATTACTTCCACAAGCTACCTAAACTTACATTTTCTGCACACCCATTGTTATTCTCGTACCTCGTTTTTATTTCAATGTGAAAACGTGGTATGAAAGAACACTGAAACACAGTCAATGACCAAACCAACGAAAAAGTGCAGAACTTACAGTATATTCTGTGATGGTGTATGGATAATAATTCCACGCCTTCTCCGTCACGTAAAAAATCTTAGGAATGATAGCCTGGACCCAATAAGGCAGCCGACTGAAACCCACCAATCAAAACAAGGAAAAAGCGACTTTTCACAATAAAACCTCGATAAATGAATGCGTTTTTCTGTAAATTGCCCCTTGCCGTGCTCCGCATCCTCGCATTCTTTATTCTCCACCACTTCGACGCCCTCTCCATCCCCCGATTGCTCCAAGCTGTGCCTGGCGATCATGTAAAGTTGCCCCACGCGGTACTAGAACGAAAATAACCAAAACTTGAGCGAAACATCAATGAAATTACCTCATCCACTGTGATCGGCATGCAAATTCTGTATTCTTTGGTCAGAACCATCGTTTAATTCGAGACTTTCCTTATTGCCTTATTTACAAAAATTTGACATTAAATTAAACAAAATGACAGCAGACACGCGCAGAGCTGCCAACATTACCGCCTGCGAATGTATTCGCTCTAATTAAGCAATAAACAATGCTAAACGATCTCGGTTGCAGAATTTNNTAATGATGTGGCTTTTAAATCGCGAAAGCAATGGCAAAATCGTGACGATCGTTTGATTGAGTGGCAAAAATGGCTTATCAGACTCTAAGGAATGAATATTTAAATATGCCCCCGGTGACGAGGGCATATACCACAGCCTGTGTGATAACGACCCTAGCGGTGGTAAGTTAGGGCCCCACGCACCGAAACTCGCTGATCGCCCCCGATTTTAGCAACTAGAACTGGCGTCGCCCTTTCAACTGTATTTCAACCCGATTTTAATATTGAAACAAGGACAAATATGGCGACTAGTAACGACATTCCTCTTTTTTGGAACTTTCGGATTCAACTTCTTTTTCAACATGATATTTACGTATAGGTATTGTAGGATGCTTGAAGAAGGCTCTTTTAGAAGTAGGACGGCCGATTTCGTTATGATGTTCCTGTTTGGTGGACTGTGTATGATTGTATCCTTTGACATGAAACATAACCTCAAAATTCTCGTTTAACCCCTTAACTGGCGCAGATTTTCGCGTTTTTTGTTAATTTATTGTTCTTGGGACAAGCGTTTACGATAATGCTGGTTTACGTGTGGTCCCGGCGGAATCCATACGTGCGGATGAACTTCTTCGGTCTCCTCAACTTTCAAGCGCCATACCTGCCGTGGGTTCTGCTGGGGTTTTCGCTGCTGTTAGGCAACGCAGTTTACGTGGATCTAATGGGGATAGCCGTGGGGCATATTTATTATTTCATGGAAGATGTGTTTCCAAACCAAAGAGGGGGATTTAGGATATTAAAAACACCAAGCTTATTGTGAGGTTAAGTCTCGTGTGACTTTGTGAGGTTATGTTGTCGTTTTAGGAGGACGTTGTTCGACGAGTTGCCAGAGGATACCGATTATGTCCCGGCCCCCGAGGACAGACCGGGCGGCTTCGAATGGGGCAACCAAAACCGAGAGGTGAATCCGGGGCAGGAGAACCCTCAGTGATACACTTACCGTACAATTTCCGTTTATATCAAAGCCAGTGTAATATAATCCCAATAAATTAATTTGTAATACTTGTTTAATAATAAAACTCTTTATCTTACTTGTAACAACTATTTATTAAACTAAAATGCATTCACAGTTTTGCACAAATAAAACGAGTGGTGAGTATAGTTACGTTGTTTCTATCTTCTTTCAACTTAAAGTAAAAAACAAGGATGATGAAACGCAGTAAACCTAAATATTAGGTTTGAAAATAATTTGGTTTCATGATCACTCAACATGTCTTTGAGACACTATAACAGCACTTTTCAATTGAATTGAATTAAACTCAAAAATTATCAATTTTATCACGTCTGACGCGATTGAGACGCCCTCTATCGCCTCAACAATAAAAGCACTACACAAGCCATCATAAATAAAACAGCAAAAGGAACCGATTACAATATTGCGAATCAAGACTGTACTCCGCTTCACAATAAATACGTACAGAACTGTATACCTGATTCAGTGAAATAAAATGCTAAAAAAGATTAACAACCGATCCTCGGTTGGAGTCTTCATATTGCGACCGTCGCCAGGAGAACGGTGATGTCGTCCGGTTTCCCACCTGAATTAACACCAATTGAATTTCGATAGAATGCGTTTTTCGCCGGTTTTTACGTACCGATGGTGTTGATACCGTTGGCAAAAGCACTTTCGGCAAATGGCGAAATGAACGTTTCGTCGAAAGAGAGGTTGCGTGCCATCCACGCTATGGAATTGGCCACCATCTGGAGGCGGCTGGCGCAGCGCTCGCCCTGAACCTGAAACGGTGACGTAGCAAAATCACAGTTCGTTAAACCGTTAATTTTATGCGTCTATGAATCCAGATGAGCATGAATTATTCATTTGTTTTTTGAAATAAAGCAGTGTTAAGGCTTGATGGTGCTATCACCAATGGGAAAATGACGGTGAAATCGCTGACTAATGAGCACTAAACGCTGATTGCGACCACCCACGTTCGATCAGGTGGACCGAAATCGAGCGATAAACGCAAAATTCCGAGGAAAATCGTTTCCACGAATGGCACTGGAATTCTACAACACATAAAACATGATTATCAACGATTTTCTAGTTCTACGTGAAAACAACTTTAAAGATTATGTTGTAAAAGGTGGAATTTTATGGTTGTTATCAGACTCCTCCTTGGTTACGTCACTGGTTTTTATAACTGCTGTGTTAATGCGACTCTTTAAAAGAATAATGATCAGTCATGTTGTGTCGCTGTTTGCATATTATTATCTGCTACTTAATCGAAATGGCAACAATTATTTCAAAGGACGATTATAATTCGGAGATAATTAAGTTCCAAAGTCAGAATCCCGTTACTAACATTAAACTGCAAGTCATGATTCTCGAAATTATTTTACTTAAAAGTCACAATTCTTTCACAAGTAAGNNACAGAAACAAAACAGGTTTTCCATATCCCAATGATGATAAGTTAATGTTTCAAAATTTTGAACTTGTGTTCCCCAATAAGTGTGGTATATTCTCATCTTAAGGTCAGAAATCTTATGGAAGGCGGAAGTCAGAAGTGAGAAAATCTAAATTTTAAAACATTTCCAAAAAAGCCAGAAGGGATATTTCCAATTAAATCAGTTAACATTAAAATTAATCATGGATTTTCTTAAATCAGTGTAATTTAAGTCAACAGGCAAAAAAAAACGCGATTAGAAAACAGATAAGATAACGTGAACAAGTTTTCTCAGAATTTAAGATCGTTTTGGAACAATTAAAGAGTAATTACAGAGTATCAAAATATTAAGAATCCAAAGTACATACATACTTAAATTTGACAAACATACAAGTTTCTGAGTCGGAATTCTGAGATGACTGATGATATAAACTCCAGTCAAGAACTAGAAAACTAATTTAAAAAAAATAAAGAATCGAACTTGATTGCGACTGGTTTTCTCACTTTAAACTCTTGAGATAAAATCACGATTCTGAGATTCTTGCCATTGTGCCATCATTTAAAATGTTTTACTTGTTTTCTCAAAGTTTTCTTCATTAATGACGATAAGTTACATATATTGATTTAATAAGTCAAAATTCTAAATGCAAATGATAACTGAAGGTTTTAATTAAAATTTTTTGATGATTAACTTATAATCTACCGAACCAAATTCAAGGTGAAATTTTTCTCAGGTGGTTTAGAAGAAATGATTTCAGTTATCTCGACTCAGTTAACCTACTATAGAAAAAAATCTGATTCACAATGCATCATCTCCATCACCAAAACAAATGCATTTTCTCAGAATTTAAAATCGTTTTGAAACAATGGAAATTAAATTCCAACGCATGAGTCAGAATTCAAAAAATTACAAGCGCAATTCTAAAACACTAATTGTAAGTTATATTAAAATGAACTAAACTTTGATCAAACAATGAATGCTATTTAAAACAAATTTTGGAAAAATCGAATCAGGTTAATTTTTGATTTTCTCGCTCCACAATTTGAGAATCTAATATTCTCATGATCATTAGTAACATGACGAGTGATAATTATGTCCTGATTTTGCTGGCAAAGTCAAAATCCTAATATAAGTCTCAATTCAGCTTCTCAAACTAAGTTTTCCACGGAAACCACAAGCGAAGGAGTTCGGTTAAAATCTAGTTAATTATTATAAAATCAGCCTTGAATTTTTCTCAGTTCGACGTTAGATCAGAGTGGTTTCAGTTGCGTCAACTTAATAACATATTCAAAAAATGTCAAATTTAAATTATTCCACGATAGATTTAAAACAATTTCTGGAATGAGTAAAGAAAATGTTAACTTGAAAGTCGGATATGATACGGAACATAAATAAGTTTTCTCGGACTTCAGGATCGTTTCGGACCGATTCGTCAAAGTCAAAATTTCAAAAATTTGAAAAAAAAAATGAAAGGATAGTGACCCTTTTAGCTCGAACGTTTTATCTTCTATGTTTGGCCCCACAAAAAAATAAAAAAAGAACAATAATAAGAATACGAGATAACATTGTGAAGTCAGCAATTACAACAATAGCGCTTACGACATTTCTCCGAAACTCCATAATCACTAGATAAAAAAAAATGACAGGCTTTTCGCAACAACTCATTATGTACCAAGCACATGGGAAATCATGAATGACACAAATACCGGTGGGAATGATCGCGTGCGTCGCGTCCACAAACCTTTTTCAGCTCGTCGACGAGCAGATTCTGCGGGAGATTATCGAAAACTCCGTCCGTGGCCACCAAAATGACGTCGCCGTCCTCCACCTGGAAGTTGTCCGTGATGGCGGAGTCGGGCTGGTCGGACAGGACGTCCGCTTGGTAACCCGGGGGCGGCAGCGACAGCTGGAAAGGAGTGTTGAAGTAATGCTGCTGTTCCTCGCTCTTGCGGATTATCCTGCCCTTCCGCACCACCATGAAGCCGCTGTCGCCGATGTTGGCCGTGTAGAGGGTGCTGTTGTCGCGGTTCAAGATCACCACGCACGCGGTGCTGCTGCCCAGGATGGCCTTCTTGTGGTGCAGCAGCTCGCAGTAGCTCCTCGCCAGCAGGTCCGAAGGGTTGGTGGGGGTGAAGCGGCCCAATTTCACCAATCTCTCGCAGGTCCTCATCAGGTGAAAGGAAAACTCGCCGGGGTCGATCCCGTAAGCCCTCCAACCCCCCACTCCGTCGGCGACACCTGCGATTACCATCTGAATGTGAGATCAACAACGCAATTTCGTTATCAGGCCGTGACGTAGGTGTTATTTAACTGTTGCATTAGCGCCATTATGCAGAGCATTAAAAAATAAGATGTAACTCAATTCGAGAGATAAGTTCGAATTATGTCTACAAACAGTGATAGCGCTAATTACAAAGGCGAGGCTGACACTCGAGTATGTGAACATGTCCTTGGCGCAGTTTCGATTATTTTTGGCTGTTTACACCGAGAATTCATTCATAAATAATTAAATGGTACAGGTCGTGANNCGCCGGAACAACGCAATTTGGAGCCTTGACTCTCACATCGTAAAAACATTATTTAATAAATGACAACATGATAAGTAGAAAGCGACGACATTTCTTTATTTTGAAATTTTATCGAGCAACTTCGCATTTGTTTTTTCTCGGTTTCGATCTTCTCTTTCCGTATTTAATCAATTTTTACTAAATGTCAAAATCTGAGAACCGCCATTTTGGAACCACTATCAAATTCTTGTGAACACTTAACTATGTGATAAGGTAAATCCCCAGCTACCATACTACATTCCTTTCGAGATCTATTAAACTGTTGACCAGCACGACCCCGGCAACAGCCAGTGGAGAAATCCAAATGTGAAGCAGTTGTGTCGGTATCAAAAAATATAGAATTTTTACTTTTCTTCAATGCTGTTTTCTCTTTCATCAATTGGTCCTTTACACGAGTCTCAATTTTTATTTATTCGCCGTCAAAATGTTGAGTGTTTGAAAAATTGTGTTAAAAAAACCATTAAGTGTGAGAAGTTGTTAATGATTTGGCAAAGGATGACGTCTGACAGTTCTTTTTTATTTAAAGTCTTTGTTAATTAGTATAAATTACCAAAATTTCACATGTTCCAATTGGAAATATTTATTCTGTTGTAAATTTGTTTTCTGTCACTGTTCTAGTTCTTTCTTTCTACTTCAAATTTAGTAGCTACAATTAATGTGTTTTTTTAGTCACATTTCCATTCCAATTTCTAGCAGTTAGTTATCTTTAGCTCCTCTTTTTAAATTTCCGGTTTTTTTCAGTTTCTCCTGATACATTCTTGTTTCTGGTTTGACTTCTTTTAATGCTTTGCGTCACAATATACTGTGGTTTTGGGTGTTTTTTCCTCGAAGTTTCTTCGTCGGTATTGTTTACTTCTGCAACTCTGAAACCAAAGTCCGTCTAGTATCATAAAAAAGTTGAATAACGTTTCTTTAGCAACCTTGACAGTATTGACGATGCGATTTTATATATTTTTTTATTTTATAGCAGCAGCATCTCTGAAAGTACTTTGCACTTTGTTTATTTTGCGTATGTTTAGTAGACTTATTTTGAGCATTATTTCTAATAGTTGTTAAACAATCAATTATGTAACGATCAATTGTATTTACTCAATTAATTTGCAAACGATTGGTATTTTAACGATGTAG
>QDEB01133465.1:0-16562 GCA_004193795.1 Asbolus verrucosus | reverse complement strand
GTGGCTGGGTATTAACACTTGAGGGAAGAGATGGGGTATGAAAGGAGCCTTCAAAATTCTAAGAGGCCACGATGAATGTAAAATTGAATCAATGATCTTGGCTGGTGCACCAAATCTGGGCGGTAGAAGCGATTAAAAAAAAGTTAAGTTTGTGTCCACACTTGAGCCTTTTACCAGTACTACTTCATATGGAGTTAAGCTGTCTGCTCGTCCTTTTGTTGTCTTTGTCATTTTGTACATCTACATAAACCCTTCACTGTAAATTGTTATTTTATTATTATTTATTTTATTATTTTTTAATATTTTTATTGTTATTTTATTAATTATTACATCTTTCACATTCACTTTTAAAGATAGCATGGTGAGACATTAGGCAAAAGCATTTTGGAGAGTCAGAACATTCTACAAAAGATTCTTTGAAAAACGGTTGATTCAGTAGGTCCAAGATCCTACAAAGAACAGAAAACTAGTACGAAAAAACTAATGTCGCGTTTTTGTATTTTGTTTTTAAATTTAAATAAAAATTTAATAAGGCCAAATGAGGCTTTTTTAAACGAATCATAAATGATAGACGGCCATGTTTATAAAATTGTTTCCGATTTTTTGACGTGGACAGTTTAATGTGAAAATCGAAAGAAAAAAATGTTATTTTCGCACATTAGCAGTGCGTTTTTGATTTCGTTTTGCACCGCGCAATTGAACATACTTTCAGACGAATTTATAGATTCTATTAACAAGGTCCAGTCGTTTTGGAAGGCAGGAAAACTTTGGCCGGAAAATACTACAGAAGAATTTTTGAGAAATTTGAGCGGTACAGTGAATCCGGTGTCATTCCGATTTGAATACCACAATCAAATCCTACATCCCCCCCAATTTCGTACTGAAAGTGATATTCCCAAAAATTTTGATTTGAGGGAAAAATGGCCGAACTGTACGAGCATAGGTAAAGTGACGAATCAGGGTAAATGTGGTAGTTGTTGGGTGAGCATAAACGTCTCTTTTGAAATCATTTTCAAGCAGTCATGTCAATTAGGCTTTGGCTGCGGCTTCGGTTTTAACCGATAGATTTTGCATTATGAATAAAGGCAATGTTAATTTCGAATTTTCTACTGAAGATATTTTGACGTGTTGCGGTAAGAATTGTCTTGCGGATGTTAAAGATTATTGTCGAGGAGGCAGAGCCGATCAAGCTTGGAAATTTCTAGTTCAAACAGGCTGCGTGTCAGGAGGCTACGCATCAAAAGAAGTAAACTGAATATTAATCGGTTAAAAATGTATATCATAATTTCTAGGGTTGTAAACCATATTCAACCGAAATATTCGAAGGCAAAATTGCTGGTTGTAAACTTGCATGCATAAACAAAGATTATCCAATTGAATACAAACAAGATAAAAGATTCGCCAAATTTGACAAAATAATCTGGACTAAAAATGTCCAACAAATCCAGACCGAAATTATGAACAATGGACCAGTAGAAGCATTCTTAGAAGTCTACAGGGACTTCGAGAGTTATGAACAAGGTAATTTTTCGCTAGAGGAATCACAATAAAGTCACTTTTTTCCCTTAGGTATCTACTTCCATACAAAGGGCGATGTAGAAGTGTTGGGCCATAGTGTGAAACTTATTGGATGGGGTGTAGAAAAAGATTTGCCTTACTGGTTGGGAATAAACAGTTGGGGGGATAAATGGGGTATGAAAGGAACATTTAAAATTCTAAGAGGAAATGATGAATGTAGTATTGAATCAATGATCTTAAGCGGTGTACCAAATTTGGGTCCTTTTGGCGTTCGAAAAGGAAGTAAAATGACTTCAGCACCTAAGCACCAAGCACCAAGCCACAAGTCTTCGTCATCTGGAACCAGCTCCTTGTCTTCTTCCAATTTTGTTTGCTTTGTCAACGTCTTCATTTTATACAATTGTATAAAGTCCGTTCTGTAAACTGATTACAAAATACGTTAGCGTATATGTGCATTTTTAAAATACAATTGACGAAATGAAACGTTAGGATTATCCCTTTATTTTTTATCCCTTTATCAACCTTTTTTATTATGAATTTTTCTAAATTATAAATATAGTAGATAAAATTTATAAAATTAGTTTAGTATACTGTTTTGATTTTTTGACGTGTTCACTTTGAATTCGAAAACTGAAAGAAAAAATGTTGTTTTGTCAGTTGGGATTTTCATTTTGCTTCCGTTTTGTGCTGCTCAGTTGGACGTCTTATCAGATGAGTTCAGAGATTCCATCAACAAAGCTCAACTTGGAAGGCAAGACAAATTTGGCGAACTACAACATAATCTTGCATTGTTGGCAATTTTTCGTTGACGATATTTTGAATTGTTGCGGTGACTATTGCCTTTCAAAAAGAAATAATTATTGCAGAGGAGGTAGAACCGATCAAGCTTGGAAATCGAACAAGGTGGCGTATCTGGAAGAGAACATAAATCAAAGCGAAGTAAATGGTCATAGCGTGAAACTTTTTGGACGAGGTGTGGGAAAAAGTTTGCTTTTCTGGCTGGGGTTTAACATACGGGGGAAGAGAGGGGTATAAAAGGAATCTTCAAATTCTTCAAAGAGGAGGTAACTGTAAGAGGTTTTCTCAATATTTAAATAAAACTCATGATATTTTGTCCAAAAAAAAACACTCTTCTCTACCCACTCTAGCCCCAGGTGTCCCTCCCTTCCCCCCTCTTACTTTGCTTAAGCCCACCAAGCTGGTTGCAAATTCAAATTTAACAATGCCTACCTAAACTTACATAATGAATCGAATCAACGATCTCATCCGGTGTCCCAAATTTGACGCTAAAAAAAGCGGAAAAAGGGGCAGAGTTCTATTTCATATGGACTTGAGCTGTCTCCTCATCATTTTGCAGTCTTTTTGAATATTTTCATTTTGAGGAAATATATAAACCCTATATATTTCGCATTCACTTTTTAAGACACCATGCCAAAAGATTTTTATTTATTCCAAAATATTTGATGAAGTTTAATTTGATATTTCAGTCATTGTGACATCTGATTTAAGCGTGAGAGTGGTTTTTGATGTTAGCTCGTAAACTTGGCATTTCTAAATTTTAATTTAAAAAAATCGATCAAGATTGGTTTACTACGCAATTTTAAATGACATTAGACATGTCCTGCAGAGTGTTGCTTCTGGCACTTGCACTTATTCTCATTTCGATTTTTGGGTGCACGGCGGAACTACGGGTACTCTCTGATGAATTCATAAATTCCATCAACAAAGAGCAAGCGGTTTGGAGAGCTGGAAAAAACTGGCCAGAGAATTCTACGGAAGAATTTCTGATGAACCTGGGTGGTTCAGTAGATCCAAGATCCTACAAGGATGAACATAGAGAGCAGACCATCGACCGTCCTCAATTTCGTCGCCCCGCTGACATCCCTGTCAGCTTCGATGCCAGAATTCAATGGCCCCAATGCGAGTCGATAAACAAGACCAGAAATCAGGGTGGCTGTAGCAACAGTTGGGTAAGAATCAGTTTTATTGGAAATATTATATGAAAAAGCTTGACAAAACAGGCCTTTGTGGCCGCTTCAGTAATCACCGATAGAGTGTGCATCGCTAGTAATGGCACGATAAAAACAGAATTTTCTATCGATGATATTTTGACATGCTGCGGCGAACATTGTCTTGCAGACGAACACAGTCCTTGTGGAGGGGGTAGAGCAGATAAGGCTTGGGAATTTTGGAGAGCAACCGGTATTGTCTCTGGAGGAATATACAACCCACACCAAGTTAAATACCCCATGTTCTTAATCTACCCAAAATGTATAATATTTACACCTTTCAGGGTTGCAAACCGTATTTGGAAGAAACTTTGTTTGACACTAACAGCACACAGTGCAAATTCACTTGCACCAATAAGAGCTACACAGTTCCTTACAAAAAAGACAAAGTATCCGGCAAGAATATCACCTACATCTGGAGCAGAAATGTGGCGGAAATCCAGATGGAAATCATGAACAACGGACCAGTGGAAGCGTTCATCGAAATATACGAGGACTTCGAGGCTTACAAAGAAGGTAATTGTTCGGTCGAGAGCGATTTCGCTATTTTTAATCCTAGGCGTTTACTTTTATACAAGAGGCAGCTTCACTGGTCTTGGTCATAGCGTCAAAATAATAGGTTGGGGTGTGGAAAACGGCGCAGATTACTGGCTGGGATCGAACTCTTGGGGCAAAAGGTGGGGCTTCGATGGATTTTTTAAAATTCTAAGAGGGAAGGATGAGTGCAATATCGAAACAGCCATCATGAGCGGTATTCCGAATCTTTACTCCGTTGCCCCGCCGCAGCGAAAGCAAGTGCGTTTGGTATCAGCGTCTTCATCATCATCAACATCTCGTTCTACTACCACTTCTTTCTCTTCATTTTCGACAAAACTATTTCCCTGTCAGTTTGTAATTTTATGTTGTTTTATTATGTATTATGTTTTTGAATAAAAAGTAACGAAACCAAACTTTTTTTTAATAAATTCCAGAAAGCTAGGACAATATCTAGATGGTTATACCTAAAGCTATAAAATATTTATCAAGTTTAGTTCGATTTTTCGAAGCTCACAGTTTCGATGTTAAATTTTATTATAAAAACATTATTTTTGGGGACTAGCATTTTTCATTTTATTTTCGTTTTGCACTGAAAGGTGAATGTATTTTCAGACGAGTTTACAGAGGTTCAGTCAGCTTGGCCGGAAAATCCCAGAAAAGAACCTTTGGAGTATTTGGGGGACTCAGTAGATGCAGAGCTATTCCATTATGAATACAAAGATCGCCCAAAATTTCGAGCTCAAATCGACATCTCTGAAAGTTTTGATTCTAGAGACAAATGTCCAATTTGTACCACAATGCTACCATAATCTCGAGTCAACACACTAGGCTGAAATTATAAAAAACGGACATTAAAATTTTTGAAGATTTTTTCTATTATTTATAAAGAAGATACTTTCTGACAACCCAATTTTAATAATGCTAGCCTTATCTTCAGACATTTACTTCCATGGAGCAGGGGATGACGATGAAGGCGATTATTGATTGAAACTTTTTGGATGGGGTGTGGAGGAAAGTATTCCTTATTGGCTGGCGGTAAACTTTTGGATAGTAGATTGGCTGGAGTCCTCAAAATTATTAGGGGAAAGAATGAATGTTTAGCTGGTTGAAAAGAAGCTGTACTGACATCGACATCTAAAACTTCTACTTCTTCTTCTTCTTCTTCTGGAATTGATCTATCTTTTTCTCGTCTTGTAGATTTTGTGATTATTTTGATTTTGTACAAACATAAGCGCTTTGAGCTGCAGATATTGCAATTTTTTATGACATCACTTTGACAACTGATTTTGACAAATTAGTAGAATTTTAGGTAGTTGCTAGAACGATTATAACTTTATCATTCTCTACTTTAAAAAACAAGAGTTAAATTTGAACTTTCTGCAGAAAATATTATTACCTGCTGCAAAGACTGTTACAAGAAACCTATATAAGGTTCTCAAAACGAACAAAGTTTCGAAAAAGAAAGATGTAGAGATAATTTTAAAAGAACAGAAAGAATGCAATGTTGAAAGGTGAACTGATGTTCTATTATTTGACGCTTGTATGTTGTCATTAATTTGTATTTGTCTAACTTTTCTTTTGGGCGTTTCCCGCCCGGAAAAGCCACACTTTCTTTCTGACGAGTTCATTGACTCCATCAACAAAGCACAGACACGCTGGAGAGCTGGGAAAAACTGGCCATCAAACGCAACGGGCGAATTTTTCCGTGGTTTAGGTGGTGTAATTGACGAAAGTAAGGATTATAGAGATGAAATTTTGAGAGAATTCCGACCTGAGGTTTACGAGATAAAAAACATCCCCGAGAGTTTCGATGCCAGTAAAAAGTGGCCTCACTGCGAGTCATCGATTAACAGCGTCAAAAAACAGGGTAACTGTGGCAGCTGCTGGGTAGTGCTGGTGAAGTGTTTTTGAAAACCAATAAAATTTGTCTAAAAAACAGGCCGTCCAAACTGCTGCAACCATAACTGACAGATTGTGCATCTCAACTAACGCAAGCGTCAGATTTGAATTTTCTGCTGAAGATATTTTGACTTGTTGCCCAGGATGTTTTGAAGAAGACAATGGTTGTAACGGAGGTAGAATTACTGTCGCTTGGAGAGTTTGGGTGAAGTCGGGTTTTGTCTCTGGAGGGGGATACAATTCACAAGAAGTGGCACTGTAACATTTCATCAGTTTCATATTCTTACTGTCGCTGTTTAGGGTTGCAAACCTTATTCGAAGAGTGCCTACGAGGACCATAAAGCATCAAAGTGCATAGAATATTGTGTCAACGGTCGTTACGGGAAGAGTTACTTTGATGATAAAAAATTTGGCAAAAAAGTTTACATGCTTTATAGCAGAAATATGACAGATATTCAAGCTGAGATTATGCTTAATGGGCCAGTGGAAACGGGTCTCAAAATATACCAAGACTTTTTGTCGTACACGGATGGTTTTCTTCGAATATTTACTTTATATGAAACTCTCTGACCTCTCTTTTTCTAGGTGTTTACTTTCATGTAAGGGGAGAGTTTACAAACGAAGTGCATGCTATTAAGCTCATAGGATGGGGGGTGGAAAACGGCACTCCTTACTGGCTAGCAGTCAATTCTTGGGGGAAAAAATGGGGTAAACTGGGAGGATTTGTCAAAATTTTGAGAGGAAGCAATGAATGTGAAATAGAACAATTCATTGTCGCAGGACTACCCAGTCATTCTTCGGCTATTCAATACTCAGTTAATTATATATACTTTTTAAATTTATTCGTGATGTATACTTGTTTCCCTTAGCTCCTTGGTTGAATTTCAAATTAGGGTTCATACAATACTTTAACAAATGATTCAATTTAATAAACTTGAAATAAAGTAGTTACTGACGTTACCACAACAATGGCTTGTTTGACATCTGTTACAGCAAAACAATATTTTTCCCAAAAAAATGCGCTAAAGGCATCTTTGAGTCTCAAGCCACATTGTTTAAAGATTTAGTTGAGAAATGTTGTTTTTATCAGTGGGTGTGATTTTAACTCTATCTTTTTCACGTGCACAAAGAGCGATTTTTCACGACGATGACTTCATCAACTTTCTCAATAGCGGCCAATCGCTTTGGAAAGCTAAAAAAAATTTTCCGGAAAATACAACCATGGAAGCTGCACTGAGCATGTGTGGGGCAAGACTTGAACCTGAATTAATCGAAGCATTTTCGTCCAAATCGGAAGAAACAAGGCGGCGCGTTTTTAAACATATTCCAGAGAGTTTTGATTCCAGGAAAAAGTGGCCCTTCTGTGATACCATCCAAAACGCCAGGAATCAAGGGTTTTGTGGCAGTTGTTGGGTAAGAATATCCAAAAAGTAAAAAATTCTGATTTAAGAAAAACGATTCCAAAAAGGCTGTCAGCGCGGCTGGAGCAATAAGTGACAGGATATGCATTCGAACGAAAGGAAAAAAGAAGGAACCATATTCTGCTGAAGACATTATGTCGTGCTGCACCGAATGTGTAGCTAATGTGTCAGCCTGTAACGGAGGATATTCAGGTAGGGTTTGGAGATTTTGGGCCAAACATGGTGTGGTAACAGGAGGAGAAGTTTTCACAAACGAAGTTAAACAGTTCAAGCTGTAATAATACTTTCACTAAAATTTGTATATTTCATATTCAGGGTTGCAAACCGTATTCACCGCTCGCTTTCTTTCTTAGTAAAGCCAACAGATGCAAGAAGGAGTGCCACCCTGGTTATCATATCGAATACGAAAATGACAAAGTATATGGAAAAAACATAAACGTTATTACAAGCGAAAGTGTTCCAGAAATTCAAAGTGAAATCATGCTTAACGGACCTGTGTCGGCGACTATAAAAGTTTATGAGGACTTTTTTGCTTACTCCGAAGGTGAAATTTGCCATGCAGAAAGCTTAAACTTATTCTGACTTAATTTCTAGGTGTCTATTTTCATAAAGGTGGCGCTTTCACGAAAATATATCATGCTGTTAAAATCATAGGATGGGGTGTGGAAAATGATATTCCCTATTGGTTAGCGACAAATTCCTGGGGAGATGAGTGGGGTCTGTTGAAAGGACATTTCAAAATTCGGAGGGGAACTAATGAAGCTGATATTGAATATATTATCTATGCAGACCGGACAGACTTTCCATTTGATGATGACGATGATTATGATGATAATGACGAGGGTGAAAAGCATAATGCTGCACTCAAACATCACGCTTATGTTTTAGCTACTGTCTTAAATTTAGTTATTTGTTACGGTGTTAAAAGATTTATCAGTTTTTTGTGATTTGTAGATTAACAAAAAATAGAATCCTTAAGCCTTGATTTTTTTATCATTCGAAGCATGTTTGTTGACAAATCTTCCAATAACACCGAGCAATCAGGATCTAGAATTGTTGAAATCTTATGCACATTTGTGGCTTTTTTCAAAAATTGTTGGAGATTACACGACAATTCGACAATCACTCAAACTTTTCCCAAAAAAAGGAGAATTGGGTAAAAGTTGGACGCTGCTTCATTTTACAACCACCAATTTAAGAATTTTTCCCTCCCACATTTGCAGGAATAGGGAAATTCTTTCGGACTGTACAGTTCCAGTGTTTCGGTTTTCCAATTTCAAACCATCATCAGGAACTATATGATTTTTAAATTCTTTCTTCATTTTCTTAAGAAAATACTTTTGTTATTATACGCATATTACGTTAGTTCTTACACAATGTTCTTACCCTCTTTTGACGATGGTCGAAACTAGAAACTTGTTTAACAGACTACTGAATATTCTATGTAAATGTTGTCTGTCATTTGTGATTACTTTTTATCTACTACATCTACAAAACCATGAACATACTTAACCCCGCCTGGGAGAAAAAATTGAGTTAATAACACCTGCTTGGCCATTGCAACTATGAAGAGTGTTTATGCTCATTGAAAAATAAGACATCTATGAGATGGGGGTAAATGACATACAAGACATACAGTGTACGTTGCCAAGAAAATTAATATTTGTTTTGACATTTGTTGTCAAATAGAAGTAGAATAAGAAGTAAAAATATGAAATTGAGTGAAAAAAACTTGCCTTATATTAGTGTGGTGTTAATGTTGTCCTTTTCACGTGCTGAAAAGCCAAAATTTCACGACGACGACTTCATAAAATCCATCAACGAGAGGCAATCCCTTTGGAAGGCCGGAAGGAATTTCGGGGAAAACATAACGATGGACCATGTGAAGAATTTGTGCGGGTCGATGAAGGAGAAACTTGAAATGACTGATAAGTACAGGAGAGACTCGGCTCGGCGCGAAGATCGCATTTTTAAAAAGATTCCCGAAACCTTCGACGCCAGGAAGAGGTGGCCTCGTTGCAAAACGATCGGAAAAATTCAGTCCCAGGGCATCTGCGGGAGTGACTGGGCTGTCCAGGCCGCCGCGGTGATGAGCGACAGAATTTGCATCAGAAGCAAGGGGGCCATCAACACGCCGTACTCCGCCGAAGACCTCCTGACCTGCTGCACCGAATGCTTTCACCCGCATGACGATGGGTGCCAGGGAGGGCGCGCTTATCGGGCCTGGGAGTTCATGAAGAGACGCGGCATGGTGACCGGCGGAGGTTTCGACGAACCGACAATAGTTAAATAATTCAGATATTCAGCGAAATGGGCTTTCAAATTTTCGTTTGTTCAGGGTTGCAAACCGTACTCGAAAAAGATTTATTTTCATGGCGAGCATGCGGACTGCGAAAGCAAGTGTACAAATCCCAACTACTCCGTCCCCTACTACCGGGACAAGCAGTATGTTCAAAAAATTAATGTCATTGCGAATGGAGTAGTGGAAGAAATTCAAAGTGAGATTATGCTCAACGGACCGGTGCAGGCGAGTTTGAAAGTATACTACGACTTTTTTCTTTATCAGGAGGGTGAGATTTCTTTAGACTGGACTAGAAATTCCGGAAATTACGCTTCAAGGGGAGCAGGAATAATAAATTTAAAATTTTCGTTGTGTAGGCCGCGGTGCAATCTCAATCAAATATTTGACGTTCAATTATAATTTTGACGATATTTCGACATCTAAACCAAAAAAACATTCACTCTTAGAACATACTTTTGTTTGTAAGGACTCGACTCATTCTCTTTTGGTTTATTAGATGCGTACAATTCGTAACTTCTTTAAATGTGTCATCCGTTGTCACACTATTACAATTAATGTACTATTTGGTTTTATTAAATGTCAAAATCATTACTGTTCCTTCTCTATGAGCTTCTTTTCTGATTTTGAAAAACGACTAGATTTCTATTCAAATATTTTTTGCTCTTTAAATTATCTTAAGTCATTAACAACAGTATCTCTTAAAGGAGACAACATTTTCATGACTTAACTCACTTTAGTATTTCTTTTTGTAATTTGTGCACATTTTGTGTACATTTTTGATTTAAACAACAACGTTGTAGAAAGTTGAATTTATAAAAAACTGAACAAGCTGTTAGTTTTTGGGTTTTTGGCTTTTTGACAAAAAAAAAAAGATTCAAAATTAAATCCATTGTTCTAAAAAGTACGAGAGTTACAGGTTAAATCTACAATCGAATTACTGTTTAACGTTTAAACTCTTCTACATTGCTTATGTTTCTGTTTCCGAATTAGAAATTGCATAATCTTGTCAATACTTGCAGTTGTAAGGTTTGTGCATGGACAAGCTGTTTGTAAATTGAAGCTGTTTTTCGCTCCTGCTTCCACTGTACTGTAATTTCTGAGAATTTCTTTTGTGGTCAAATCAAAACATTTTTTCGAAAATTATACAAGGACCTCGACAGGTGTCTATTTCCACGGCGGGGGAGAATTCGCTCAAGAGTATCACGCTGTGAAGATCTTGGGATGGGGTGTGGAAAACGGTCAACCATACTGGCTGGTTGCGAACTCCTGGGGAGAAGAATGGGGCAAAATGAAAGGATTTTTCAAAATTCGCCGAGGGAACAACGAGTGTTGGATAGAAGAATTTGTCCTGGCAGAATTAACGGATTTTCCCGCCGAACCACCTGATGATGATTTTAATTCTGCATTCAATTATTCTCCATATATTTTAGTTATTTTAGCAAATCTCGTTTTCGCGATGGTTATATTATAATTTTTTATTACAAAGTTCAAAGAAATTCAGTTTTTCATTTGGGCAAATCCGCGACGTGTTCGATGATGAAGTCGATGAAGTTGCTGACTTTGGTGTACACAGATGGGGCTCCTTCAGACCCACAAGGCGTCATACCCCAACTTACTATACCAATGAGGGTGTTTTCTTGAGCCAGAGGGCCACCGCTATCACCAGAGCAAGCACTAATCCCTCCGGTGAGTGGACCAGTGCAAATGTTGGAAGCATCGGAGAATGGATTCGTTTCGCCTTGTTCGAGGACGGCATCAATGGCACTAACGCACTCTGTTTAAAAAATAAAAAATGTAATTTACAAAAAACAAGAACATACATACGGACCTGAATTAGCCAAGACTGGAATAGTGGTAGTCTGCAATTGGGCTGGCATGATTGGAAGCTGGCTAGTCGAAGTGGAGCCCCATCCCGAGAGGACCGAATCTCCAGAAGCTACCAGATCTGCAGCTGGAAGGTTGATGGGCTGGACCAAGTCCCCGAATTCCAGAGGCGATTGCAGTCTGAGGAGCGCGATGTCGTTAGGGGCGACGCCTCCGGCGTAGTCAGAATGGACGATCTTCTCGACGACGTTGATTTCTTGTCTTTGGGCGTTGTTTTCAAACAGGTTCGTGATTCCGGCGACGATTTTGTACTCTCCAATTGCTGGCACTTCAGTGACGCAATGGCCGGCCGTAACGATCCAGGTGGGGGAGATTATGGAACCGCCGCAGACGTGTTCGAAGAAGCCGAGAATGCCCCATTGGTATGAGATCTGGTAGGGGAATTGGCCTTCTGCGGCGTCTTCTCCGCCGGTTATGCGCAGGCCGGGGTGGCGGGTGAAGAAGGGTTTCGCTGTTTCATTTTTGTTAATTTTTTTTTGATCACAAGGGGATGGGGCACCTACCTGAAACGGCAGCGATCGACAAAACGGCCAACAGGAGCACCTTCATCATGGCTGTTACGGTACTACTAAGTAATTTTATCAGTGTTTGCTGGCTTTTTATACACATTTTCACTTAATCAAGATTTTCAAATCGTCTGATCGATGATAATTTTGGTCCTTGTGTGTGTATTTTAACTTTTCCTGACGATCCATTATCAGTTACTTCAAGTGGGTACTTGAAATAGCATTTTGAAGAGTACAAGCACGTTTAATTCGTTTAAAATATAGAGCTTTTGTTTCCTTATCTTTTTGATTGATGTGACTGAATAGGAATTTGTTTCTAACCGAACGTTATACTAAAGAAAAGGGTTTCAAGTGGTCTTTATCCTCTGTCTGAGATGCTGACTATGCAGATAAAGTCGTTTTTTCGAGACTGAGCTTATCAAAACCTTTCACATTTGCTCTTTACAATAACATACCTATCTAAAATTAACACCTTTACATTAAATTTTGAATTTTTTATTTCAAAAACAAAAACGACTTTGACGTTTTAGTTAAACTCATCTCGTTCTTGAGATATGAATGACTCCTATTATTAGTGTTTGTTAAAATTATTATGCTCTAGATAAAAAAACAAACTGATGGAAGTTAAAGAAGACACCCTATGTATATATATATATATATATACACAGTGAAGTATAAAAAGTGTCTTAATTTAACAAGTGACACATCATATGAAACTTCTTCAAAAGTACATTTCACATGTGTACGATGGTACACTTTTTGATCCTTGTTTCAATACTATAAAATCTGTTTACGGCGTAAAACCGGCTCAAGTCCATATAATTTATACAAGCAGCATAACTTGACCCACATCGTTAAAATTACTTAATTATAGAATTAAAAGAGATATATAATACGCGCTTCGCTATGTAACCTCGAAATATGTGTGCTTATACTACACTCTTAAACAATGTTTTTTCAGATGAAAATAACAATGACACAAACGTTTTGGTCAGGTCACGCCGTTTTCACGTGCGAATGGCATATATTCTTAAATATGAATTTTATGGAAAAATATTACATTTGTTTCATTTATTTCAGCAATTTTTGAAACTAAATTTTTAGAAAAGCGAAATTAAAACTGAAAATGGAATGTATAATCTAAAATAACTGTAAAATATTACTGAAAACATTTAATTAAATAGATAATGTTCAATCACTTGCAGCTGAACCGAATTTTGACTTTAAAAATTGTGGTGACAGTTTTTCAATTTATTTCTAAAATGCCATGAATTTTTTTCTTTACATACATGTATTTCAGACTTTCTAAATTACAAAATTAATGGATCGGATCCTTCGTCCTTGAACTTTATCGCCACATCGACGTGTAGAAATACAAAGTTCCCGTTGATTACAACAAATTTGTGATTAAATCATAACAGATTTTGCGATAGTACTGGATCTTGTAAATACATCTTTACTGAAAGTAATCTGTATGCAGGTGTCTCAATTTTGTTTCAGAGCGAAGAATGAAGAGGATCATTATGAGTCTTAAAATTATTTAGTACACCAATGTTCTACAAAAAAGCAACAATTAAAAATTACACCTTATTAATGGACCACCTGTACATTTCGGCACTTTTAAATTCTATTTGCGTTTGGAGCTGCGAATGGAACAAAACAGGTGTTGCTATTTTTTGACCGTTGACGTATACCTGCATGAAAAACTTGACTTAATTTATTCATTCCAATAAAAATCAGAATACAAATCATTTCTATTATTGTCAAATATTTTATTACAATAGACCTGAACAACGAAAACAAACTTGCAAAAAAAAATTAAAAACTATGTACAGCAAAACTGAAAAATGACTCTAATACCAGAAGATACAAAAGTATCTTTAAGGGCAATATGGTACTCCTCAATTACTTAAAATTCATATAGAAATCTCGAATCGACACAAGATAATGAAAATTCCACCTACGAAAGCTCGTCTAAGCGTTCAACTCCTTCATACGATTAAGTGCGCTTCCAGCCTTGAACCAGCCGATCTGCAGGTCGTTGAGCGAATGATTGAGGAGGATCTTCTCGGTCTTGCCGTCCGCGTGCTTGATCTCGCATTCGACCTGCTTACCCGGCGTCAGGTTGGCCAACCCTCTGAGGCTGATCTTGTCCGTGGGCTGGATCTTGTCGTAATCGCCGGGGTTGGAGAAGGTCAGCGGCAGGAGTCCCTGCTTCTTGAGGTTGGTTTCGTGGATGCGGGCGAACGACTTCACGATGATGGCGCGTCCGCCCAGATGGCGCGGCTCCAAGGCGGCGTGCTCCCGGGAGCTTCCCTCGCCGTAGTTGTCGTCGCCGATGGCCACCCAGCCGATGCCGTTGGCCTTGTAATGGCGCGCCACGTCGGGGACGGCGCCCCACTGGCCCGTCAGCTGGTTCTTGATCTTGTTCATCTCGCCGTTCTCGGCGTTTGTGGCCCTTCGGACAAAAGGTTGTACATAATGCTTCGTTTTAAATGTCGCAAGGATGGACATGTAAACTTACCGCTCTCATCTCTAAAGTAACATTTCAAAACTTATTTCAAACATTACCATCATTTTTTGGAATCAAGTAAACAAAGAAGTGAAACAAAATTCAAACTGACTCTCCACCCGACCTCTTTCAAATTCAACTATTTTTTAAATATTTGACTATCAGAAGATATTTTTGACAAACATTATTTTTCTATTTGCCTTTACTCTCAAAATTATAAATTACTGAAAATGTTTTGATAATACAACGAGTTAAAGATAAAGAGAAAGTCTACGTCTGCGCTGTGACATCTACAATGAAGCTGACTATACTTGACTTACCCGATAAACATGTTATTGGAGATGTTGTCGAGGTGTCCACGATATTTCAACCAAGGCCCGGCGGCCGAAATATGATCCGTGGTGCATTTCCCCTTGACCTTGATCAAAACCACCAGATCCTCCAGGTCCTTCCCGTTCCATTTGTCGAAGGGCTGCAACAGCTGCAATCTTTGTGATTTAGGATTGACGTCCACTTTGACGGAGCTGCCGTCGACGACGGGTTCCTCGTAGGTGTTCTCTCCGGCGTCGAAGCCTTTTTTAGGAAGTTCGTCGCCGTAAGGAGACGACAGTTTGAATTTTTTCCCATCGGCACCGGTCAGTTCGTCCTTGGTGGGGTCGAAATCGAGCCTCCCGACGATGCTGAGGGCCGTCACCAGCTCCGGCGAGGTGACGAAAGCGTGGGTGGCGGGGTTGGCGTCGTTGCGGCCGGTGAAATTGCGATTGTAAGACGTCACTATCGTGTTTTTTTCGCCCTTTTTCACGTCCTTGCGGTCCCATTGGCCAATGCAAGGACCACAAGCGTTGGCTAGCACCTGGACATGTGAAGCGAATTTAACTTCGTCCAATTTCTTATTGGTTAATTAATTTTTATTATTGGAACAATGCTACCACAATTACTCAACCTCTGCTCATTCATTCCTACCAACTGCAACACTTCCATAAATTTGAAGCCGTTTTTGGTACTGTGATCTTTAAAAAAGTGGACAAAAGCAAATGGTCTTAAAAAAAAATCGAGGGGTTAACTACCTGGTAAATGTGGTGTACAACTTCAAGTAAATGTGGTGAATGTATAGCAAATGTGGTAAATGTCTAGCAAATCTAGCAAATGTTTGGCAAATGTGGCAAATGTGAAGCAAGTTATCAAGGTTGTAATAATACCTATATGTTAGTATTTGTTAAAATTTAATTTTAAATGAGGTTGTCGTTAATGATAAATGTCAGTATCGAAAACCATACAAATGTTTTAAGAGTTTAATTCGAGTTTTAATTTAACTAGACTTAAGTTCACGTTTAAATTGAAAATTCTATTAAATAATTTTTCTCGTACTTTGTTGTTATGGAATGATTAACGTTCAACAATTGACAATCGTTAAGCTGGTAAACAATTCGCCCTTTTTAACTCTTCGTTTCTTCCTCGAGCTTCGAAGCCTGCTTTTTTAAAATTTTATTGCAAGAATTACAAGCGAAAAAACAATAACTTATGAATCAATTTCGCGTCTGCTTTTCGTGCTTTAGCAACAATTTTTAATGGAATTGCGGCGTTCTCATTCTCCATTTTTCACTTTTGTAAAATTTTGATTTTTCATTTATCACCGATATTTCCATTGCCAAGATGACAGGTTATTTCAAATTCAGTATATTTTTTGGACCGGTTAAAATATTGGGTTTACGAAAACTAAAAATTAGTGAAAGGGACAGACTGTAAAAAAAAATTAAGGAAATAAAACGTTTAATGTAATATTTAAACCTTGTAATAAACTTAATTTTTTAATTTACAGTCTTCCATTTTATACTTTTTTTTGGAGGTTTTAGTTTTGAAGTAAAAAGTATATAAGGGTATTTATTTTATTTACGTTTAATATCATGTATATGCTTCTGTATATGTTTTCACGTTTGTGTCTGTTTAACATAATTCTCTGTGTATAATAATTTC